>LGRX02024983.1:0-142065 GCA_001247695.2 Cymbomonas tetramitiformis | reverse complement strand
CAAGGCATCTTAGGTGTGGAAGGTCCACGCAGGGTAAACCCAAATGTTGGTGCAAGTTCTAGGTTTTAAGGAGAGTAAATAGGGTTTTAAAGATCGCAATTTGAATAAAGTAAGTTGCATATGATTGAAGAGGTTACAAAAAGAAAAAAAAAATGTGGTTGAATAGGGTTGAGGGTGTATGCAAACATCCCTAGGCATGCGTGTGGGATGGCAGCAGCGGTTGGGGTGCAATGGCATCGAAACTCACCTCGACACGTGAGGTGCCCTTTAGGGTAGGTCGGTGTGTATGGAGGGGCATGGAAATCTGAGACCCCACCACGAGGGATTGCGGAGTAGGGGCGGGCTCGTGGGGAGTGGGCAGGGCGGGATGAGGTGCTAGGCGGACCAAGGCACCCCTAGGCATGCGCGTGGGACGGCAGCAGCGTTTGGGGCAAGGCGTGGTATCGAAGTTCTGAGGCCACATTGATATATTTTGATATCTTGACAATTATTATCAATCGATTTTGATATCTACATCTCGTGATCGATCAATTTCAATATTTCCTAAGCGTAATCAATCAACGTAACAATATTTCTCCGAAGGTATCGATCAATATCGATTATGCAATCTTGTGATCAATCAATTACCAATATATCAAAATCATGGCAATGATCAATACTTTTGCAATTATTAATATATTGACATATATTTTCAATAATGCCAGAGAATGGTGTGAGAGCCTACCCCTATTATGATTCTGCCTAAAGCAAGCATGCACATACGGATACACAGATACAGTGATGCACTCTAGACTCTACCCTACATCCATTTTAACACTATATTGACGGATTCGTTTTCAGCAGTATGGGATCAGTATGAGCGCGGAAAACGCCACAACTTCCACGTTAGTTAGCTATTTTATACGTATGAAGTATTGATGTCCATATTCGAGAGTTGAGTGAGGTCCTCAAACCCTCCAAAGGCCATCAAACTCAACATATCGGGTCGAAATCTTATCGGAAAGTACAGGGGGTGGCCTGTTGGAAGGCGACGGAGCGTTGGCATGCGTTGAGTGCTTCAAATGTCATAGAAATGAGCAAATATGTGTTTGCTTAATTAATATACTTCATGATACGCCATATTCCACTCCTCACATGATTCCGAACATGGTACATCGAGCATGGGCCTTGCTGGTAGGGGCCAGGGTGGCCTGCAGGTAGGTGACGAAGCGATGTCATGTGCAAAATGCTCTAAATGTCGTCGAAATGAGCAAATATTGCTTCGCTTCATTACTATACATCATTGTATGACATATTCCATTCCTCACATGAATGGTACATCCTACATTGAGCGCGAGACTTGTTGTAAGGTGCAGAAGTGGCAAGCCGCCAGCTGACAGGTGCGTGTGCAGAGGTGTGGTATGCTCCGCTAAAGGGGCTTTGAATGGCAACGAATTGAGAAAACTTTTGTTCACTTGATTCATTTACTAGTACATCGTAAGACGCCATATGCCTCCACTCCTCCGCATGATTCCAAACACGGTACATCGAGCGTGGGCCTAGCTGGTAGGGGCCAGGGTGGCCTGCGAGTAGGTGACGAAGCGATGTCATGTACAAAATGTGCTGGATTTGACACTGTGACATCCGAAACCGGTCACATGTCACTTCCTATAGTAGGCTGGGTGACCGTCACCAGTAGACGGGAAACACCCGTTAGGTATTTATGTTATCTCTCCTTTTATCAAGTACACTTTACCGTTCTGATATCGTAACCCTCAACTCAGGGTTTATCTCTCCAACTAGATATATATTACAGCCGGACTATACGTATATCTGACAGGCTTGGCCCCACTTGCGCTTTATTTAGCCACTGCGGGCGGATTGCCACTATGAGTGGCTAAGCTCGGACGCCTGGGATGGAGTGAGGCGCTCCGCGCGTGAGAGTGCCGGCGGTCACGGGTATGGCCTAAATTGTGTGGGTTGATTTACGGCACGCCGCAGCGCTTGGAGAGGATTTTCTTACGGATTTAACGTTGGACTGGTTTGCGTTTTCTGGTTGGATCCCACACCGTTGCGTATCGGCCGCCTACCCCACACGACTTCCCGGCATTATTTGATCTCTCACGGTTGCTGTATCGACGACCCGCACGTTTCTTGGCCGCCCACGACTGCCACATCTCTCGCGTTTCATTGCAACACTCCGACCCTTCAGTCCTTTTCATCATGGTTGCTTCCACTCGAGCCACCGCGAGCATGGCGAATCGCCGACGGGCATTGTCTACGATTTTTTATTTAGAGGCTGCGAGGCACGCGAACACTCCAGCCACGCCGCCGGCAGCACAGCCGGCTGCCAATTCAGCAGGAGCTACGTTCCTGGCCTCGGTGCGTACACTTCAGAGGGAGCACTTCGACATGAAAGTGTCCAAGTCCGTTCGTCAGAAGTTGTTCGAGGACAAGAACGGGCGATTTTCCGGGACTTAGTGCCACGCATCGGCGCTGTTCACCAGGATGGTTTCTGCGCTGCAGGCGGCGTTTGTCACGGAGGACATTGGCTTTGCACCCCTTTTCCTGTTGGACGATGCTACCCTGCCCGTCCGCGTGGAGGCCAACAGCTTGTTGATCTCCACGCTCGAGCTGATGGTTGACCCCATGTCACCCGCGGCGGACTGGATGGACTCCTCGCACTCCAGCTTCCCGTTCGACGGTAAGCGTGTCCTGCTTGAGTTTGCCCGCTGCATGATCCCGGCGGGTGACCCCTTTCAGGGACAGGCAGACATGTTGGGCATTCGTATTTCTGCGGGCGTGAATCCCCATGACGCGATCGGGGATTTCAACGCCGCGCTGAAGGCTGCGAGGACGAGGGCCACACTCCTGGACGAGGACGTCAAGGCCCTCTTCATCAAGGCGCTGGACACCGTCTTCTACCAGCCAGTGGTATCCCGTCTGCTTCTCCACGATCAACGGGCCGGTCATGACCTTCTCACCATCCAGCAATGGGTGCGTGAATGCTATGCCGCCCACGTGAAGGCGGGGACCGCCACTGCGTCTACCCACAGGTATTCGCATGGCACGCATTTCATGGAGAAAGGCGACGACAGCTCCGGTGATCCGAGTGAACTCGCCGACTTGCGCACCATGGTCTTGGACTTGGAGAGGCAATTGGCTGAGTTAGCCGCCTCCGAACGGTCCGAACCGTCCCCGCGCGGGTTTACTCCCCGCGTTGGCAAGCAGGGCCGACGCATGATGACCAGGTTCGCGGCCGACCCACTTCCCAAGGGCGGTAATTGGTCGCAATCGGTCTCCAAGAAGGTGGCCTTCCATCGCGACACCGGTGCGACCGTTCCCTACTGCCAGAACCACGTGTGCGCGAAGGGGAAGGCGCGGCATTGGCACCGCGACTGCCCGAACGGGGGCAGGAGCGGGCTTTCGGCCTACGCGTTCGCTGAGGAGGCCGAAAACTCTGTGTTAGCGGCCAAGTTTCAACATGCCATCGACCACGACGACGCCGTAGAGTTCGACGCCCTCTGCATGCTCGCGGGCGGGAAGCCGGACATCTTCGCCGACCTCTCCGCGTGCTCGTTCTGCGAGGAGGACGGTGAGGCCCTCGTGTCCGCCGTCACTGAGTTCTCGGAGTTGGCACGCACGGCCGGGACATCAACTTTCAACGTGAACACTTTCACCGCCAACATGCCGGTGGTGTCGGAGCCGGCTACGCACTCCCCGCCCGCGTCGGTTGAATCCGACGAGGAGTGGACCGGTCCGCCTAACCCCTTTTGCCCGCCCGTCACCCGCATCTTTGCCGACTTCATTGAGAGCACGGGGGTTGCATTGGGGGCGCCCGACGAGCCGCCCGTGAGCATGAACATGCTCTCCGCGACCGAGGCGCCGGAGAGCGTGATGGGCTACGAGCCCGCAGCCTACGCAACGAGCGACGAGAGCGACGAGGATGCCTCGGCTGGACCGCCGCAGCCGCGGTACGGCTGTGGGAGGGGCGCTCCCGGCTTTGGGAGGTCTTTCCTTACCTCGTTTTTGGTGTGTGCACTTTTCGTGATTTGTGCTGCCGCCGCACCGCACGCCGTTTCCGGCGTCGGTGGTGCCGATGCACGCGCATGCACGGCTCCGCCGATCGGTGGTGCTGCGTGCACTCAGAGGGGAAAAACGTGACTAATTTGTACCTAATTCGGACTTTTTAGGTACCTGCATATCACAGTTTAAGTATCTATTTGACACCAGTTAGACACAGTTTAAGTATCTATTAGACACAGTTTAAGTATGTATTAGACACAGTTTAAGTATCTATTAGACACAGTTTAAGTATCTATTAGACACAGTTTAAGTATCTATTAGACACAGTTTAGGTATGATTTAGACACAGTTTAGGTATGATTTAGATACAGTTTAAGTATCTATTAGATACAGTTTAGACATCTGTTAATAACCGTTTTAGTACCCGCCAGGTGCTTATTAGGCATTGTTTAGGTTCCTTCTAATCACCGTATGTTTTATTCGCGCGTATATATGCTGATAATAACCGTTGAGAAATGAGTACAGCTAACCGTTGAGAAAATAATATTGCCGTTGAGAAAATAATATTGCCGTACGTGACCCAATTCAGAAACCAATACTACTAACCGTTGAAGTCAATATAATATTTTATCGTTATGCTTGCAAGTAGTATTTGACTCTCACTTTAGTATCTGAGTCAACGTATTAAATAAGTTGGCACGAATTGTTCCCGTTGCGTCCATGCAAGAACTACTCGAAATTGTGAAACTATGTGTCTAACAGCACAACATAAACTGCACATGCACAGAGCAAACAATGCACTGGGTGGGTGACTAGGCATTCGAAACAGCACAAAGCATATGAATGCATCTCAGGAAAGTAAACACGTTTATTACAACATAAAATTTGACACTTACAGTCTATAGTAGTTTACGTTCTCGGATTCTACAAAGCTATTCTACTCGAGTAGATCTACAGATCTTCTACTGTGTTTGTACCACAAGTCAGTTTAACAAAATCGTCTAGCAGCGCAACTAGCTAAAGGCGGTCCCAGCGTCATCGACAGGTGGACCGTATCGACATTCCATCAGCAGTCGGTTACCAATTCCAACGAAATCTGCGGTTGCACAAAACAAAAGCCAGGCCTTGTTAGCACAAAAATACTATGAATAACGGAAACAGAGCTTATTACAATAATTACAATACACGCAGCAGAGCGAACATGCACAAACAAGTCGTATATATCAACAAGCTCACCTGCGCATTTTCCCAGTGATATTCTTGATGCTCCCCGCCCTATGCGCGCTGCCACTCAAATATCACAGTGTTAGCATTCAAAACAAATACACATCACAGAAAACTGAAAATCTCAGCGGGGTGAGTTGGCTTCGAACCAACAACTCCCAGCCCGATAGGCTGGTGAGACGCACAAATCGAACACCCTGAACAAGGCTACAATTCAAGCAATTGCAATATCTTTATGGCAGGAAAGATTGACCAGTAAATTAACAGGTTGAGCAACAGCTCCTCCAAATAGTTACTTCAAGTTAGAACAGCCTCCAAATGGGCAATATTCAAGTCTTATACTTTCGAGGCGCGCAGTTCATATTCTCTAATCGATCTGTCCCATGTCGGCTGGCATATCATCATCTGCCACCTATACAAATCCTAATCAGAGAATCTGCATTTGGACAATCCTAATCAAGACAGTTGATTTCATTGTCCCTTGCTGATCTTTGCTTTCTTCCTACGAGGAGCCACGTCAAGCACTTCTTCTTCATCACTGTCACTGCTTATGGAGCATTTCAATTGAGTTATATACTCATGTGTCCAATATCTCGGATATTTCCTAGGTTGCCTCTTCGTCTCTTCAGACACCCCAGCCTTATTCTCACCCATTGAAGTCAATCCAGTATCTGACCCATAAGGTTTCTTTGGTGGTGCATGAACAGTCTCCACCACAGAGGCTGGGGCATCCTCAGATATGGCCTCAGACTTCTGCTCGGTAATAGGCTGATCATCGGGCTGAACAGGTGAGGTCGGGGAGGTGCCCTTTGGTACCCAGGGAAGTTCACCCTTCTCATCCATGATCAATTGCAGTCCCAGTCTCTTCAACCTTCGAGCTTCAGCTTGTTCTTCAGCATCGTCAGCTACCAAGTCATCGAACTCGCCGACGTCATCCTCGGTGTCATCATATTCAGGCGAAGTTGGCTCCCATTTCGGACTGGCAGTGTCCATGTCATGTATGACACCCGCGTCATCTTTGTCATCCGAATCTGGTAGCTTCTCCTGACTGTTAGTGACACCTGCGTCATCATTGTCATCAGAATCTGGTAACTTCTCCTTACTCCAGGACACAGCGCCTGCACCCGAATCTTCACTGTTCGTAGACGCTGAGTGTGTAGGCTTACGCCCCTGGTAGGGAATTCCATGATATTCGTCATCGTCAATCACAATCGTCGGATTCCAGTACGCGATCCCAACGCGGCTAATCGGTAATGAGAATGGCGCTACCGGCGCCTTCAACCGAGTGGCGTCTTCTAGAAACCAGCCGCCGCCCCTATTACGCTCCCAGCGGCGTAGCGCACCAGAAGGGTGTACGATAATATGCTGCCAGCTATAATCAAGTCCAGGCTTTCGCTCCCCATAGTACGAAGTCAATGGCTCGGGAGTCCCTTCCGAGCCCATTGCCATCTCACTGCCCCAGTATGCATAAATACAATATGCCAATCGAATGGCTTGGCCGGGCTATTGTTCCCTGGCACAACTCCTCCCCTCTTAGCTTGTTAGTACAAAGAGATGATAACTCAGAGTCATTTGTACAGCAGCTAAGATCCGGACACAGATCAGCCATGCTTATGGATGCGTGATATGCTTTTCTGATCGAACAGGTGCTCGAAGAGTTGACGAAGCAATCCAGCGGGAAGAGGGTATACAGCAGTAGAAACTCCCGCTCCTTGTTGCCCTGGATGAGGTCCCAGTTGAGCAGTTTCCGGATGTGATCCCAGAGTCTGTTGGTGAAGACAAGGAGTATCCATCGTGCAGTACCGTAGATCCACTGGAGGAGGCGACTGCGTCCAGATGCAAGTAGGCTTGCGATAGCCAGTACCATACATACAGTAAGAGCAATACAACGGGGTAGGTAACCGGCGAACTACGGGTCGAAATCGCAGCGCAAAAGGAAACCTGCCCATCGGATTTTCCATAAACCAATGCTGGGGTTTGAGAAAGTCAATAATTTGGAGCGTTCGGCGTACACAAGCATCAGCCTGTCGCAGTTGTCGCACCCCAGTGGTCTTAGCCTGACTGTATTCGGTGCACGGTGGACTAGCCCAGATGACGTCAAAGTAACCAGGCGCGTAACGCCTGAAGTCCCAGTCCTGAACCTTCTCAGCGTAGGTAGGTTGCCAGCGAGGATCATGATCGACGGTGACCACAGTGCTCTTCGGATAACATGACATGAAACTTCTCTCCACACTTCCTGTACCACTGAAAAGGACTAGTAGTCGCAACTCGCGTGTCGAGACCCCAGAGCCCAGAAGAGCTAGATGCGTCACAAAGGCGTCAGCGGAGCGACAGTATTGTTCCCAAGGTAGGCAGTTGTCCAGAGAAGTGAGTTTTACTTCATCAGAGGTGTCCAGGAAAGTTAAAGCTCCGACGCGTTCCCGCCTTTGCTTCCGCTGCATTCTGACCTCTTGTAAGGCTTGTTCCCGGGCTTGTCCTTCTCGTGATAGTCTCAGGTGTTCGAACTCCGTGAGCTGTTCGAGTTCACCCCCGTAGTTCAACGACTCACGGGTCTTCCAGGAGTCATGAGCGTTAGAGAACCCAGTCCAGCGAACCAGAAATTCTTCTACTTCCTTGCCTCCTTTCATAGGTTTCACTCTTCGAGCCAGAATCTTAGACACATGGGTCTGGGATTGTCCATCCACGAGAACCTTGGCAGGAGTAGGTATTTGTCGCCGCAGCGCAAAGGCTTCATCCGCGGTGCGGTATTCCTTGAGGCGATGCTGCGCAAAAACATCGTGGATACGCCATTTAGGGGGTAACTTGAGCCGGTAAGCCATCGGAGCACCTCTGTCAATTTCGGGTAGCTCTCGCTGCTGGTCGCTGAAGAACCTCTCGGTGATGGGTAAGGGCCCGTGCCAGCGAGGTCCCAGCTTCCTGAAGGATTCGCTGTTCATGATATTTTCCGTGAGATGCTTGGCATCTACCCAGACCAAGTCTCCCAACTGAAAGGATTTGGCGGTGTGACGCTGGTCAAACTGATGTCGCTGGCGTTGCTGTGCCAGTTCTAGCTTAGTGCGGGCGTCCTCTAGTTGAGCCGCGAATTTACTAGCCATCTCGTGTGCCGTACCTTCTCCACCCTTACGCTTGGAGTGTTGTCCAGCCGCCGCTTGCAGGAACAAGTCCAGTTGCGACATAGGCGAGTGCCCCAAGACCAACTCAAACGGGGTAAAGCCGGTTACATCGCTCCGCGTATCGTTTATGGCGAACTCTACGTTGGCACACCACAAATCCTAGTCCTCTGGATTGCTGCCTACGAAGGACCTTAGCATGTCTTCTACCACGCGGTTGGTATGTTCAGCTTGTCCGTCCGAACGAGGGTTGTAAGGCGTGGTGGAGGCCACTTTAGGTCCCATAAGTCTCATCAATTCCTTCCACATAGCATCCTGAAAACGAGGGTCGCGGTCAGAGACAATCTTCATAGGGGTGCCATGTAGTTTCCAGATGTGGTCGAAGTAGATTCGAGCGATAATCTCAGCGGAGCTGTCCTGGAAGTTCAACGGGATGATGTGAACCATTTTGCTGAGCTTACATGTGAAAGTAGCAAAGGCATCGTGATTCCGCGCCGTGACTGGCAGTCCAATAACAAAGTCCACACTGACCACTTGCCATAGTCGCGTAGGAATAGTGTGTGGGTTCAGCAATCCATCCGGGTAGGAATTTCTCGGTCGCACCGCTTGACAGATAGTGCAAGATGAAACCCAGCGTCCCACATCTTCGGCTGCCCCTTTCCACCAGAAGCGTCGCAGTACTCGTTCCAGAGTTTTGTCCCTGCCCGCGTGTCCAGCTGAAACAGATGCATGCGCCTCTTGCAGCACTACCTCACGGAGGGGTGAATCTTCTCCCAGTACCAACTGATAGCGCCCAGCGCTCACCCTCCACAACACATCTCCCACTACGCAGAAGTCACGAGTGCGTTGATGCGGAGCTTCTTGGATTTCCTTCCTTAAAGTCTGAAGGGGACCAGGTCGCCCATATTCCGCTTGCAGCGCTTTGAGGAACTGGCCTCCTGATATCTGCTGATGCAGGTCTCGAACGCTGGCCGCTTCTCCAGTACGCACGATAGAAGGGGGGGAACTCGTTTTCCTTTCCCGCTTGACACGCTGTCGAGCTGGAGGGGCGTACACCACTAGCAGGGGCCAAGGCAGATCCAAAAGGGCTCCATCCGGGGCGGCGAACATCTGCACAGGTTCTCCTTGAGCGTCATGGGTAGGAATAATGTACTCCACTCTCATTCCCACAGATCTGAACAACTGCCGCCACTGTGGCATGCGAGATTGAAAGTCAGGAAGGACGAAGAGAGCTGAAGTATTCTCAGGGTCCAGACGCCATTCTTCCACATATTTCCTCAGTACGGCCTCGATGGTCAAATGGTTGGAGGAGAAGGGAGGATTACACCAGACGTTCAACCCTCGCCAGTTTTCCTTCAAGCAGTCTGTCCAGTAGCGGTTGACCTGACGATTCTTTCCTCCCAAGTCGCAACAGGCGTCCACCTCGAAGGGTCCATATTCTTGACTCAAGAAGTCGAACATGTCCGCCCGGAACTTCCAGTCCTGTCGATCGCTGGGCTCCAGGAGGCTGGTTGAAGCCTCGCTGCACTTCGGCGTTGCTGAGAAATCAACAGGGGTCTTCCTGGGAGAAGGGGGTGAGGATGCTGGCAGTTTGCCAGAGCGCGTCTGAACTGCCAGGGTGGCTTTCTCGTACCCAGTTTCGGCCAGCTGCAGGGTATGTAAGGCGTCCATCCAGAGTTGAGGGGAGTCCATCCAGGTGAGCGTCCCACTGTACGCGAGGACTGGTTCAGGATCTTTGGTCTTGGCGCTGTTGGACTTGCGCTCCTTCAACTTGTTGGGATCTACCACTCCCAGGGGCGCGTCCTTGGCGAGACTCTTTACCAGCTGCAGGTCGAAACTTGCTGGCAGTGTCTGCGGTCGAGGGAGGTCGCTGCGGTTTCCCAGTAACCGGATGCACAAAGCCAGCTTCTACCAGTCCTTCTCTCGCGGAAATTTCCTTGTAGTCGGGTCGCCTGGACAGAGCGTCTGGAACCCAGAGTAGCGCCCCAGGGATGTATTCCATCTCGGGTACCCCCACCTCCACTAGATCCATGTACCATCGGGCTTGGCGTCGGCTGAGAGGTTGTCCGGGTGCCATTAACCAGACTAGGGGCTTGTGGTCACCCTGCAATTGGAACTCAGTCCAAATGAGGTAGTGTCGCCAAGTTTGCGTAGTGCAGTGATGGAGAGCGCAGAGTTCTCTTTCGCCAGCATGGTAGTTCTGCTCGGCTCCATTAAATTGTCTGCTCTCAAAGGCGATAGGTTGCAATCCATTTCCTACGTCTTGCATCAGTACTCCCCCTAGTGCCACTCCACTGGCGTCAGTTTGTACCACGAAAGGATGCCGTCCTTCGGCCGCCGCTTTCATATCGGGTAGCGCCAGAGTGGGGGAAGAACATAGCGCCTTCTTAATCTCCTCGAAAGCCCAACGCTGCATGGGTCCCCATAGCCAAGCGACATCCCCTTTGGTGAGCTGAGTCAAGGGTTGTGCTACTTCAGAGAAGCCCAGCATGTACCGCCGGTAGTACCCAGCCAACCCCAAAAATTGGCGCACATGCGTGGCGTTTTCCAGAGCGGGCCAGTCCCTGATGGCGGCCAGCTTGTCATGTTGAGGTTGACTTCCTTCCCGTGAGATCACGTGCCCCAGAAAGCGTATCTGGGTCTGCAATAGTTGACACTTAGACTCTTTGAGGTAGATACCCTGGTTCTCACAGACTTCGAGAAATTGCTGGAGATGTGAAAGATGCTCCTCCAAGGTGTTGCTGAAGAGGATACAATCGTCCAGGAATATTCTTACAAAAGGAAGATGTCCCAGAGCTCGCTGCATGCGTCTCTGATAGCAGGAAGGACTGGTCAACCCCATGGGCATCACCAACCACTCATACGAGCCATAGGGAGAAGTGAACGCCGTCTTTTCCACATCCTCAGACGCCATAGCCATCTGCCAGAATCCATCGACCGCATCGAAGGAGGAGAAGTACTTGGCCCCATGCATGGAGTCGAACAACTGCTGAATGTCGGGAAGTGGATATTTGTCCTTGACAGTCAAGCTGTTGATGGCTCGGAAGTCGCAGACCATTCTGAGTACTTCAGGTTTCCCAGGCTTGGGAACCATCAGCACTGGTGCAGCGAACGGACTTGAGGAAGGTCTGATGTAGCCCTTGCTCAGGAGTTCATCCAGGCGTTCTCGCAATTGAGTCAGCTCCACCATGGACATCTTGTAGGGCCTCTTAGCGGGCGCGATGCCATTCCATCCTTCTTGCAGTCTCACGTGGGCCACTTCATCTTTTCGCAGGGCGTCAAAGTTGGGCAGCGCTTCGCGAATTACTCGAGGTGAAAAGGACTCGATCAGCTCCTGAAACTTCTTTCTCCACTCGGGGGAGATTGAAGGGTCCTCCAAATTCTCGCTGGTGGCCACCGCTGATAACATCGAAGTCCCTACCAGAGGTGTCGCATAGGCCACTAAGATGTCGTGGGGTGTCGCGGCACTGTCCATTCCCGCATATCTGCGCCGATAGGCTTTGATCTCCTTGGTCGCTTGAGCCGTTGATAACATTACCATCGGTTCCAGAGCCATCGCGGTTCTCTCGCCTTTGCGTGTAGAGCTACGCCCTGGCGAACATCCCCGTATCCGCACGGATTTGCCATGCTGGCGAAACTTGACTGATCCCCACCCATCATAGTCCAGCGTGACCGGCGAGAGGTGTCGCAACCACCTTCCTCCGAGTACAATGTCCACCTTGATGCCCAAAGGAAGTACTCGCATCTTGATGACCTCGGAGTAAGTCCCCTCGGAAGTCTCGGCGGTCAGCTTGCCGTAAGCGACTTGCGCAGAGGTCTGCACCGACCCATCCGCGAGGGTAACGTTCAGCGGCATCCCATTAGCGCGAACTGTGAGGTTCAATCTCTTGACGCACTCACTGGAGATGAATTCATCCGAGGCACCCGAATCCACCAGCACGCGCACTCGCTGTCCCTTCAGCAAGGCCCAGAACACAAATAGCAGCGTTCCCTCTTTGTCCCGAATCGCAGTCAGCTGACTGTCCTGGTTCCACATTACTTGACCATCGCGTCGCAGATGTGCACAGATGGCTGCTCGCACCGGGTGATGCAAAGGTACGCGCTGCTTAGACCGGATAGGTCTTGTGCGCGGTGGTGCAGGCTGCGAACGAGGATCCGGACCAAAGTACCATCCACCTTCCAGGTCGCGATCTGCTTGTAGCTGCCGCTCCTTAGCGCGTCGCTCTTGTCCCTGAGCGCGTCGTCTGGCGCGGCTCTGCGTGCGGCTTTCCAGAGGGTAAGAGCGAAGAGGTTGGATGGACATCTTCTCCTCCTCTTCCTCCCCAGCGCTATCTTCTGGTTCGGACTTTTGAGTGAACGAGGGGGTTTCTTCTTCCCGCGATGCCGCCTGGGCGTTGGTGACGTTCGCTGGTGCTGCCACTGCTTCATTACCTTCCAGGATCGGCCGCAGACGATGGCGTTGCTGTTTCTGAATGGTCAGTAGCAGTTCCAGGTGGGTTTCCTCCTGGATGGTTTTCAGGGGAGTCGGCTCCACTCCTTCTGTCACCGTTGTCAGCACACTTGGGTTGTTCTCCGATCTGGCGGCGGCCAGCTGTCGCTCCATCAACTGCTGCGTGAAGTTGAGCGACCGCTGGGAGTCCTCGAGGTCAGAAATGTCCCCAGAAGTTGCGGGCTGAGAACTGGATGGAGATAAGGTCAATTCCAGAGTTGTCGCGGGATTCGCATCTGATGGTTCCGCTGAGTCCAGGGAGAGTGAATCACCACTTGCTGTTGAGGGTAGAGCCAGGTGAGCAGCCTCCTCCGCAGCTTCCCTTTCTCGCTGGTTCCATTGGTGCACCCTGTATAGACTGCACCATGCGTCTGGAATTCCTACATCTCCACCAGAACCCGGGATAGTACCGCACTCGGTCTCCAGAGATAGCTGAACTGCTCCTTCGGTTATCGTTAGGTCAGGGGTGACCTTCCCATGCCATCTGTACCAGCGGCGGCGATATCTGCGCCACCCTTCTGGTACCCATGCATTTCTCCATTTCTCATTCTCCTTTACCAGCGCTGCCGCGGCCATGTGCTCCGGGTGCGTCATCTCTCTCCAAGCACGCGTGCGATCCGCCAGTGACTCTGCTCGAAGTCCTGGTGGTTCATCTCCCAGCCTCGTAACCTCTGCCTCATGCTGCAGTCGGTCTCGTACCGTCTTCTGAGTTCTGCTGCGAGGTTTTCCAGTGCGCTTGCGCGCTGCACTCGTAGTGCTCTCTGCGCTTAAGGACGCCCTCTCTGCCAAGGCTGGACACGCAGCTGGTCGAGACGTCGAAGGAAACACCTCAGGTCGAAGTTTAAAAGGTGGGGGTTCTGAAGCTGGGCCAGTTTTTGAAGTTCCACCCCCTTCCTCCCCACTGTCGTCCAGAGGGTGTGAAACCGCGGGTAGCGTTACATCCTGAATCCGCTGCCTCAAGGCTCGCATACGCTCCACCGGAGCTTTTCTCGGTACCCGCGGTCGAGGAGTGTTCCGCCAGGGGGTGTTGAGTGGGTTGAAGGTCCACTGGGTCTCCTCTTCCTGACCCTCATCCTCATCCAGTGCTGCCAGTACTGATGCCTCAGGGTTAGGGTTAGGGTTAGGGTTAGGGTTAGGGTTAGGGTTAGGGTCTGTGGGGTCAACGCGGGGCGTTTCGCCACGCTCGCGTTGTGGAGCCCGACGGCGATCACCAGTTCCAAGGGAGCGATCTACACTGAACATAACGGGAGGCTTGGAGCGCTCAGGCGACGAAGTGGGTGACCTCCGTGGCGACCGCTGATGGCGCCGGGACACTAAATGATGTTCTCGCCGGCCCTGCTCAGTGGAAAGGTTCGCTGTGTAAACAGCGGTACTGGTCAACGAGGGTTCATCCCGTAGGGTTCTGGTTCTGTCGAGATGGCGCTGTCGCCTCTGATCGGCAGACCAGGTGAATCCGTACCCTCGAGCGGCCAGAGGGTTGGGGGGTGGTGGAGGCTCTTTCTGGATATTCCCCCGGTTGTGGGCGAAGGCTGTACTCCTTGCCCAGGGGCGGTTACCCATACCGCCCTGTCGCCGGCGTCCCGCCGGCAGGAAGACACTCAGTCCTCCTCTTCCGCAGATTGCTGACCCGAGGAGGACGCTGCGGCCGATTCCTCGTTCTGAAAATACTCCAGCGCTTCCGCTTCCTCTTCCAAATCCTCCCATTCTGTTTCCAGCGCTGCGATATGAGATTCATTTGCAGCGCGGCGGCGTGCCAACCGAGCTGGGGCGTCAGCAATCCAGGCTCGTTTCTTGGCCTCGTCGGGACAGTTAGCCCATAAATGGGAGTCAGAGTTGCAGACGTAACATCGGCGTGGCGGCCTGGTCAATCCCGCCGGGCTGGGCGGCACGGCGTGCTGCACCCTGAGGTCGGCGGGGTCGGGGTCAGTAGCATCTTCCTCCCCAGCGTCCTGCACGGCGTTAAGTCTGGAGGACGAGCGACCATTCCTCCAGGCAGGACTTCGGTTCGCAGGTGCTGAGACGGGAGAGGTTCGTGCTGCGGTCAGAGCTTCACTGCGCTCCAATTTGGTGGCCACAGTGATGATATGCTGCAGCGCGGTGGATCCGGGATGATTGCTTTCCCAATCCGCTGGACTTTGCAGATCCAACCGATCCTCAATAAGGCGATCCATGACAGCTTGCTTCAGTCGCAGTCCAGACCAGAACTGATATAATAGCTGCTGTTGGCTGATGGCGTGGCAGTTGGGCATGGCGTCTGCCAATAACTGGACTACCTCGTGCCAGGATACCAGACGAGTAGCGAACAAACGCGCAGTCTCTTCTCGTCGCTGCGCCATGCGCATCACTGTCCCCGCTAGTCCTACCAGCGCGATGTCATCCAGTACGCTCCTGGCTACGTCGGCCAGGAAAGGCGCCAAAGTGGCGTAACGCCGGTTCCAGGCCTCCGAGTTCATCATCCCACCTTGCTTGAGAAAAGTTAGGGATCGCGGCTGTAGTTTGCGTTGAGCCACTTCCTTCAAGATCTCCGGCATGGTGATCATGGTTAGGTCTAGGCGATAAGCACTCATGCGACCCAGGGCGAAGGTGACTACGCCCATTGACAGAAAATTGACCAGCGCTTCAGAAAAAGGTGGAAGCGCGGCAATATCTGCGTCAGTGGTGATTAGGTCAGCGGAGGAGGGGTACATAGGAATGTCTCTGATCAGCTTGAGCACATCAGCCACTGTCTTGGATTCTCGGTAGACATCACTTGGGGAAGCCGCTCCCATAAGATCGTGGTGCCCCGGGAATTGAGAAAGGCGCTGGTCTACTGGCAGGAGTCCCGGGGCCGCTGGCAAGGAATTTCCAGGCGATCTGTACTCTGCTGCGCTGGGAACACCAGAGGGAAACCGATTGACGCCCAGTCTAGCCGGGACTGTGGCGGGAGTTGGTTGGTTGCCAGCCGCCATTCCTCTAAACAAGTACGCCTCGGAAGATGAAAATGCTGCCCAGATTTGGAGTCCCAGGGGGTCAAATTCTGTCAGCTCGGACTCTAAGGCATTTTCCGCGATGGTTACCCATGAGTACAAGGGCAGGCGTCTCTGCTGAGTTCCAGTACGGCTTTCCGCGCAACGCCGCGCTTCATCCACTTGCGTTTTCTCCACTTCCAGAGTGAAAGCGTCACTGTCCTCAATCTCAGTCAGGCGCACAGGAGTATGCACTGACCCATGCTGCGCCAGGTCCTGGATGTCCACTCCGATGTGCCGCATAGTCATCCAAATCCGATTGGTATCGGTTATGAAGTGACTGGCGCTTCCAGGCATGGTTGGCAGTCGGTAAGAGTATTGTGCCTCAGCGCCGTGGCTGACAGTAACTGCGGAGGAAGAGGACAGGTGATTTCTCAACCAGAAGGAGGCTCCTTCTAAAGTCCATAACAACACGTCTAGACGCCGGTGTCGTGGTTCACCATTGTCTGAAGGCGGGGGCGAGTTTCCTGGTGACGGTTGATCAGGCTCAGCGGAGTCAGAGGGCGATGAGCCGGTAGCCGGTGGATCTGGCTGAAATGGTGCCGGCGCCGGATGAGCCGGTGCCGGAGCCGGCTGGGCCGGTGCTGGAGCCGGTTGAGCCGGGGCGGGAACGGTTGAGCCGGTGCTGGTACCAGCCAGGGACCTGATCCAGCTGCTGGCGCCGGTGCACCTGGTAAACCGCTCGCCCATCCTAAGGTGTGCTGGTAGGGCGTCATAGGTGGAGCGCCCACTGCTGGTAGAACCGAAGTCAGATGTGGATAGTGTTGGAGCACTTGCTGATGCAGATTTTGCATGTACTCTGATACCTCTAACATCATCTGATTCTGCATTAGGGATTGATGCTGAGAGTTCAGTGCGGGGACAGAGGCATCTGAGGGCGTTCTGGCTGAGGCGGGGTCAGAGAAGAGTGCTCTGCGCTGTTCTGCCAGGCGCTGCTGGTTCTGTTCCCATCTCTGATGGCGCCTCTCCCGGCGAGAAAGCTGGTTCACTGAGTCTGAGTTCAGAGGTAAGTTTCTGACTGGAATTCTGCTGAGGACATCTGCTTGAGAAGGGGGGTCGATGACTGGTAGGTTGCGGTTAAGATGCGGCTGGTAGGCTGCGATTCCAATGCTACGCCTGAGTGCGAGGTCTGCGTAACTGACTGAGCTGACTGGCTGCTCCGTAGTTGTTGAGGTCAGCGAGGTAGTGAGGTCTGGACTCGCGGTTCAACAGGGACTCGGGCATATCCGTAGTTGTTGAGGTCAGCGAGGTAGTCAAAGGTCTGGACTCGCGGTTCAACAGGGACTCGGGCATATCCGTAGTTGTTGAGGTCAGCGAGGTAGTCAAAGGTCTGGACTCGCAGTTCAACAGGGACTCGAGCATATCCGTAACCGTAGCCGCCTCCGTAGTCGCCTGAGTCAGTGAGGGCGTCAGTGAAGTTGCCTCGCTGTCTATTTCGGACTCGAAAGTCACCGATAACCTTGCCATAGAGTCACCGATCACCTTAGGTTCTGTAACGGTATCGGTAATCGGTGAGGTCAGCGAATGCTCAGAACATGCTATGCTTATGTGGCGTGGGCCACCTGTCAAGCCGGAGCCACCTGTCCTCCCCGCTGCCCCCACCTCCCCGTAGCTTGTTGAGGAGGGAGTTGGATGCATTGAGTGTGCCATGAGTTCGCCAGCCATGCTTTGGTGCGTGTCCTCTGACCTCCCCGCTGCCCCCACACCCCCTTGGTTAGGGCGCGGAGTCCAGGCGAGATTCTCACCCGGCTGCTGGCGCTTTCGCCAGTTGGCCACATCAGAGCGGGAAGGAAATTGACGAAGTCCTGGTTTCTGCTCATTCGCCTCATTCTGCATGTCCTGCTCACATGCTGCAATTTTGACCTCGGTCATTTCGCGCACGGCGATCGGGTCGCGAGGTGGTCGGTCAGCCGGTAGAGGTTGTCCCACAGAGGCTGCTCCCGCGGACTCAGCCTGAAGCGCGTTCTCGCTGAATGGCGTGGGCAGCTGGCCGTGCGGGGAGGTCATCACCGTAGCTCCAGACCAAGTGTGTGGAGTCCTGTAGGGGTTCAAAGGACTTCGCGGTCTTGGAGCTGGAGGACTCATGTCGCGCGTCCGTGGTGGGCTCCTGCGGCGCGGCGGTGGCGGGGTCCGGTCTCGAGTCCGAAGCGGGCTTCGCTGGCGCGGAGCTGGAGGGCTCAGGTCGCGGCTTCCTGGCAATCGCAGGATGCCAGGGGAAGGAGAGGTCAAGTTGACATACCGCTGGGGAGTCGCCCTCATGTTTCGCCCTGCACCAGGGGTGTCAACAGTCAGCACCCTTGGTGACGCCGCTCTTGCATGACGCAGGGGCGGATTAGGGCGCGGTTTAGGTACCGTTACAGCCTCCTCCAGGGAAGGTGTCACACAAGCGGTTCCAGAGTCCAGAGCCAGAGGAGTCACGCTGTTAAACTCAGTAGCATCAGCTGACAGGGTCGACTTCTTCTTGGGAATCTGGAAGCTTGGCGCACCTGCTGCTGTCGCAGCCGGTGGCGGCTGACCCGGAGAGGGCGCCTTGTAGGTGCCCTTCGCCCCCTTGCCAGTGGTCCCAGTGGCGGCAGCACCTCTCGTGCTGCGCTGGCTGGCCTGTCGTCCCCTTGTACGCCGAGGAGTCGACGTAGGCGACGTTGGAGGTGAGCGTCCCGTGTTAGCGTTTTGCATCATGTCGAAATTAAGAGTGACAAAGTGCAAATCTGACCGTTGGGGAAGTCAAATCTGTCCAATTTGGCAAATCCCCCCAGAACACTCAGAAAAATATTTCCTTGTAGCAGTGGAAGTCGTGGTGAATAACGAAATATGCTTTCCAGAGTGAAATGCAAGTTTTGGTGGCCAAATTTCAAAAATGGAGTGTCGATCGGCAGTTTGGCTAATTTCTTCTTGGCGGCCATCCCGGAGCAATCCAGACTAATTGGCCAGGACCCAGTATTGGAGACTATTTTTTTCCTTCAAAGGATATAAAAAAAATGGAAAACTATCCTTCTGGGCTCCCGTTTCCTTCTATGTAGTCTGCTGGGCTCAAATTGGTCTAATTTTTGCTCTGCCGTGCCGGTTGGCCATCCGAATTTAAAATGTAGCGATCTATGAGGACCCAGGTCTCGGGGCCAGGTTCCAAACGACAAAAAACTATCAAGAAACGTCTAGAATTTTTGTGCCTACGTTAAAACGGTCTCCGAGGTCCTCTTTTTCTCAATCTGCCACTGATCCACTTTTCACTCTCCGTTCGGGTCAATCTGGCTGTTAATCCCGGTAGATCTGAGTTGCTGGCGGCTTCTTTTCCCACTTTCTGACCACTTTGCAGCATAACAGTTTTGAAAAATCGCCTGTTTGCATGCAGGGTGAAAGTCAGGGGGCAAAAAGGGCGCAGAGCAATACCACTTCCAAGTGAAGACTTCTTGAGCACGTGACTGTATCCGAGCCTGAGCTCAAGGGTCAGTCAGAGGTAAATCTTGCTTCAATCTTGGGGCACAGGTCCGTAGTCGGCAATTTTGCAGTGTACAAAATTGCAATGTTCTAGATAAACAGTTGAACAAGGCTACAATTCAAGCAATTGCAATATCTTTATGGCAGGAAAGATTGACCAGTAAATTAACAGGTTGAGCAACAGCTCCTCCAAATAGTTACTTCAAGTTAGAACAGCCCCCAAATGGGCAATATTCAAGTCTTATACTTTCAAGGCGCGCAGTTCATATTCTCTAATCGATCTGTCCCATGTCGGCTGGCATATCATCATCTGCCACCTATACAAATCCTAATCAGAGAATCTGCATTTGGACAATCCTAATCAAGACAGTTGATTTCATTGTCCCTTGCTGATCTTTGCTTTCTTCCTACGAGGAGCCACGTCAAGCCCTTCTTCTTCATCACTGTCACTTCTTATGGAATACTTCAATTGAGTTATATACTCATGTGTCCAACATCTCGGATATTTCCTAGGTTGCCTCTTCGTCTCTTCAGACACCCCAGCCTTATTCTCACCCATTGAAGTCAATCCAGTATCTGACCCATAAGGTTTCTTCGGTGGTGCATGAACAGTCTCCACCACAGAGGCTGGGGCATCCTCAGATATGGCCTCAGACTTCTGCTCGGTAATAGGCTGATCATCGGGCTGAACAGGTGAGGTCGGGGAGGTGCCCTTTGGTACCCAGTGAAGTTCACCCTTCTCATCCATGATCAATTGCAGTCCCAGTCTCTTCAACCTTCGAGCTTCAGCTTGTTCTTCAGCATCGTCAGCTACCAAGTCATCGAACTCGCTGACGTCATCCTCGGTGTCATCATATTCAGGCGAAGTTGGCTCCCATTTCGGACTGGCAGTGTCCATGTCATGTATGACACCCGCGTCATCTTTGTCATCCGAATCTGGTAGCTTCTCCTTACTGTTAGTGACACCTGCGTCATCATTGTCATCAGAATCTGGTAACTTCTCCTTACTCCAGGACACAGCGCCTGTACCCGAATCTTCACTGTTCGTAGACGCTGAGTGTGTAGGCTTACGCCCCTGGTAGGGAATTCCATGATATTCGTCATCGTCAATCACAATCGTCGGATTCCAGTACGCGATCCCAACGCGGCTAATCGGTAATGAGAATGGCGCTACCGGCGCCTTCAACTGAGTGGCGTCTTCTAGAAACCAGCCGCCGCCCCTATTACGCTCCCAGCGGCGTAGCGCACCAGAAGGGTGTACGATAATATGCTGCCAGCTATAATCAAGTCCAGGCTTTCGCTCCCCATAGTACGAAGTCAATGGCTCGGGAGTCCCCTTCCGAGCCCATTGCCATCTCACTGCCCCAGTATGCATAAATACAATATGCCAATCGAATGGCTTGGCCGGGCTATTGTTCCCTGGCACATGAAGTCTTATTTGACTTACTAACACATGAAGTTCATTATGAGGAAATCATAGATGCATATTTCTCCGGCTCTATCATTTATATGAAGGGCACTGACATAGGAGAACGATGGTTTTTCAAATGTGAATAAGCTATATTGAATAAGCTATATTGTAAGCTTACGACCATCACTTGACGTCAACAACCTGAGATGCTGATTGTCGAAATTCAAGAGTTGAAGGATTCGTTGAATCAACCTTGATACATGTGTTTTGATTCATAAATTGTTGATCCATGGTTTCTCCCCAAATCTAGAGAAGCTGGCACACAAGTTGTTGCCAATGTCTTAAGGAAAGCATCTGAGCAAAGGATTGCCAGTTGTGCCATCAGGCATCGAATTCCATGAACAGCAAAGCCGAGTGAGTAAATCCGCCACTCTAGCTATTTGCCCGTCATTCCTTCCAGGTTCATGACAAGAAACAATTCATCAAAGTCATACACCAATACATAAGTCACATGCATGGTTGCACAGTTTGTATCCGAATGCCATTCCATCAAGGTTAAGCATCTTGACAGTAACTCTGGCCAACCAAAAGCCTTCCTGTCTTCGGATATCTTGAGCATTCTCATTTCCAGCTCCATTATGGACTAGGAAGCATCATGACTGTGCCTCGCCAGGACGCTAATCCTCAAAGCCGCACACTTGAGGCGAGCCTTATGAGACAGTGACCTTTGGCTTGTGGGGCGTCAACCCCTTATCAAATCCTGAACATTTGTTAACACCTGGATAAATTTATCATGATGCAACTTAAGTGGGATTATAAGTTCCATATAATCATATTGTCTACGTATGCTGAAGGCATAACTGCCGCATATGGTCACAATAGGTCGCAGCTTCTATAACATTGTGGCTTCTGAGTCAAAAGCTGATAGCCGATGACTTTTGCCAATAAATTGCCGACCTAATAATAATCAGGCCGTGGAAACATGTACCCAAGAGGTTTTCGTCGATCGGTCGTATATAATCAGGGCTGCATCCCAAGAACTGCAGGGCTGCATCCCAAAGACTGCGATGCGCCTTCGGTGCAATGGGCTGCAACCCGAGAACTGCAGGGTTATATCCCTAACATTTTTACCCTGCATCAAATTGATATGACAGGAGCAGGAATTGATCCTTCCTTGCTAAGGTGTAGTGAGCCTTGTATAAATCATACCCTTACACAGATACGCATATGCGGGTACCAATATCTGTGAAAAACTGCTATATGCTACCTTTGCCAAAGCCGTGGTTTGTCATCGGATTCTTGGCCAGTCATCCGAAGCTACCGGAGATATCGACTGAGGTAGACGGAGTTGTGATCCTAAGTTGTGCTTGACAAACATAACTAAAGAAATTTCACATTAGTACGTGGCGAATCCATTCTCACTCATCGCGATAGATGTTCGTCAAAGCGCGCGTACCGGACCAAATATTGAGGAGTTGAGCAGACCGGGTAAAGGATTATAAGTCCAATCCCGTTAAGCAGGGCCACTCCGTTTGCATTAAAAACAAGCCCCAAAAATCGGGCTCCCCGTTGCCGCCTATGATCCTCCAAAGTAGCTTAAGGAGGGGAGGAAGGGTTGGGTGCACTATATATAACTGTGGAAACATGTACCCAAGGGTTTTCGTCGATCAGTTGTATATATAAGGCCGAGTATCGTTCGTTAAAACGTCGATCATCGTTCGCAAAGGCGTCGACGGCACGCGCAATATATATCCGTAACGTAGACTTCGGATGCTTTGAATCGTCACTCTGACGCACGATACGTATGGATCAATCGGTAATCCAGCGTCAATCTGCATCACGAAACGCAATTCATTGAACCTTGAAACGTCACTCTGAAATACGATACGATTTCCAGAAAGGTGGGCTACATCCTGAGAACTGTAAGGTGAGGGACTAAAGTGGACTCAGTTCCCCCCAATAACCTAAAAACACCATGAGTGACGCCTCAAATCGGTGTAAGAAGACTGGTACCAGCAAGAAGCGACAGCAACAAAGACATCATAGACATATACAAAGGTATGCCCGTTGTGAGGTCACAACTCTTTTAAGAGGGGAGATCTGTCAGGGTCATGACCGATGACATATGTGTCATACATGTCATACGTGTCATACGTGTCATACCTGTCAGACATGTCATGCCATGCCATGTCATGTCATGTCGGTCGTGTCATATATTATTATGACAGTCGGTCGCGTCATATATTATTATGACAGTCGTCAGTACGGTCGACCATGACTGTACCTGTCGTCAGATGATAATGTCACATCATCCGTCATTATTAAAGGAAAGACTTGAATGACCCTGTCATCGAGAGTTCGTATGTCGAACTCGAAGATGGCAAAGCAAGATACATCTTGAATACAAACAAGAACCATCTTGGCTTTAAGCATGTGCGGAACACGCATGCACAGTATGAACGAACTATTCGTTATCACAATACTGGTCGTTCAACCTACGTCTCGGGTTCACAACCCAATGGCGGTACTATCTATGATGATAGGAGACGTAAGGTATAAGATGAGGAAGCGTTGGGCTTCAAGCAGATCTTCACTCAGAGACTGCACTCATCACCCGCTATTACTTTCACTTGCGTTGCTGTCCAACTTCGCAGTGTTAACTTGTATATTGATAATATATTCACGGCCTGTTTATCTCGCCGTATCACATATACTATCAGCAATCAAATATTGAAGATACGGTTTTATTTTGAGTGATTTTTGACATTAGAACAAATCCGAGTTGAAAAATCCGAGGGATGCATATACAAATGCAATCGTTGTGGATATATGAGGCGGTATGATGTATACAATCTAAGGAGGAATGATGTCCGAAATTAATTGCGCGACAAAGTTTATCGAAGGTGCTGGTCGCGGTGCTGAAGTTGGTGATTTATCTGACGCCACAGCATTATCAGAGGCACACCGACACCGGTGCATTCCTTTAAGCCGCACAACCCGGGGCTAAAGGTTCCACCAGGAGACCGCTGTGTTACGTATACATGCTATTTATCCGGACTAGCCGGATGGCTTCGGCATTGGCAATAACGTTCGGTTTTCTTTGCGGAGCGTGCTACACCGTTAGACACGGGCGGACTTACGGCATTATTGAGTTGGCGGTACGCGACGCATATTACTGTTTCTCTCGTTTACATTGGCTACATTTTGCCCAGATCGGATGTTAGCCACACGTGGTGCACGGACTTTATTTTCGATGTGTTTCCGAGTTTTAGGTGATACGTTTTAGATTACTTTCAGACTCATACTACGGCAAGACGTAGCCTCAATGTGTCTATCGGAGGATCCTACATTTCTTCTGACTCTTGTTCCTTTGCTTGATGCAGCTCGTGCTGTACCCCACTGCGGCGGGGTCGAATCGATATGGTTAGTTCTTTCGAGAAAACAACTAACGGGTGATACCGATGTGCTGTCACTTCGGTGTCAAAACTTGTCCCAAAGCTTAATTTAAGACGATTTTGCATGTTCAAGCCCCTTGGAATCAAACGAAACCGCCGGTACATATTAGATTTTCGAGAGTCCGATCTCCTTTAAGGTAATAAAGTGACACGCATGTGAGAAGCTGCCCGCAGTGTTTTCTAGAAGTTACAAAATCACATTACTGCAAAACAGGTTACGTCAGCGCAAAAAATGGGCCTATTTCCTTGTTAGTTCGATTTCCTTAATAATTTACTTTTTCGGACCGAATTTTCGATCATCTGCTTGCTTTGCGTGGGAGCCTAAGTAAATCTTCAAGTTGTAGTGGGCATTTCTGATCATCTTCAAAAGCCTTCTTCCCTACGTCCAGGTATTCCATCCCTTCTACGTACCACTTGTATTCCTGAGCACTATTCAAAATAAGCGGTGCACACTCTTCCTTATCTCCCCGATCGTTACCCCAGGTCCCGCTGCGTGGCCAACTGGCAATGAAATGCAAAGAGACATAACCACCCGTGCAGGAACTATCAATCCTCTATTCCAGAAAATTTATGAGGTTGGACAAATTCCGGACTCAAGAAACAAACCATAACTCCTTTAGCCCCACAACCGCCCAAGCACAAAGAGCGTCGGCAGAAACCAGAGAAACTCAGCAACTCTTCTGTTCCCAGCTCTACTCTCCGTATCCTTCGCCGACGGAGCGAACACTGCGCAGCCTGTCTGCGCGTGGAGGATGTCGGAGCAGGCAAAAGTGCACGCCTCCGGGTCGCCTGAGATTAACATTAGCTGAAGCGGATATGTCGCATTCCCAGGGATCCCGTGGCTCACGATTGCCAGCATCGATGACGAACACCAATCATTTCGTGCTGAAATGCTCGTTTCGGCCACCTCCCTGGCGTCGCCTTCCCCACACTCGAACCTGAGGAAGTTCTCGGTGGAGTACCCGCAGTGAGACTCCGTCCAGGCATCGTCGCCGCGGATCTGCAGCTGAGTTGTGCAGGTGCTGACCCGATGCGCAGCCTGGGAGGGCCCCAAGCTCCATCGCGTCAGCCACTTCGAGTTGGATGCCATCTGCGCCGCACTATTCGCCATGGTGACCGCACACGTTGCATCGAATGTGTTCCGGATGGAGTAGGCGATTTCGTAGCTGTCATAAAGTGGCCGCGGGGCGATGAGCGTCGCTGCACCGTCCTGTATGCCGCCAAATCAAACCGGTTCCCGGGCGCTAAGCTAAGGCCTGGGGATCCATGCGTGATGGGCCACTGTACACACAGTGCGAGACTCTTCCCGTGAAACTGCGATCGCATGTGCGCAACGGCCTTCAAGCAGAAACATTCTATGTCAGAGCACATCCAACTCTGAATTCCACACCATTGTAGGAAGCCGGTTCGTTGGAACCCTGCACTGCACTGCACAATCCTTCAAACGGAGATCAAGTGGTGGAGCGGTGCGTCCAGCGCCAGCGTGCCGCAGTCGCTGCAGCTGCAGTGCTAACACCTAATCTTGCACACTGCACGCAGGCTGTGCCCAACTTTCGACAGGAGGTCATGCGTTTTCCGAACCTGCAAGGTGACCCCGATCAGGTTGGCGTATTTGGTGTTATTCAGGTCGACGGACAGCATGGCCGTATTCGTGTGTGGGACACCAGTGGAGGCGTCCACCGCGTTGAACGCGAAGTGCGTGCATTCGGATGTGAACACGACATACTCGCCGTAGCCGATCTCCGGCGACTCCACCTTCGGGGCGCTGTTCCAACCATACACGCTATGCACGAGGTTGCAAGCATCGCTGCGCAAGGTGTTGCGGTACTCGAGGTACCACTGCTGCGTTCCTGCGTGGCGCGACACGAGGGCGGAGTGAGGTTGGGGGCCAGGGCGGGCCGGAGAACCAGCGAAGGTTGCCCGCGAGGCCGGTGCCGGGTATATCGCTTTCGGGGGAGCGCGGATATGCAGATCTGTCACCGTGAGCTGAGGGATCCAAAGGCTCTACTCACAGTGGCGGAACGGGGACCGTGAAGAACTAGAAAGCAACCGGGCAGCCTTGTCTATCAGTATATACTCCGCGTCCGGAGGATAAAAGGACGTCAACACCACCAGGTCCGCACCCCTCCTCTGAACCCCTCCTCTGAGTCCGCACCTCTCCTCTGAACCCTCCCTCTGAGCACCTCTCCTTTGAATCCCTCCTCTGAGTCCGCACCCCTTCTCTGAACCCCTCCTCTGAGTCCGCACCCCTCCACTGAAGAAGGCTGCCGCTCAAGAGGTTTTGCCATTACAGACGTGTAAAGAGCGAGGAACTGGTGCAAACGGCTCCCTAGTGCGGAGCATGACTTCGATTTTCCATCTCTGTTGCCCTAGATGACGAACAGGAAGCTCACACCGCAAATTGCTGCTTGCCTCTTTATTGTTGAAGGAGTTCCAAGCGTCGCAGTGGAACACTCTCGCCGAGCTGGAGTAGAGGGAATCACGTGAAATGCAGGGTCCTCGTCGCACAGCAAGGGTGATGCCTGTTCAGGATCTGGATTGAGAGTTGCCGCTAAAAGCGTTGGTCTGGAGGCACAGTTAGCGCTGACTGGTGGCGCACCTGGGAAAGTGTTGAAAAATACGACGACTGAAGGTACATTTTCTACTGGGTTCGGGAACGTGGCAACCACCAATAGGAATATCCACCACTGGAGCATTCTGCGAGTTTAAATTTGAGCCCCCTCACCTCATGTTGCCTCCTGTCTTGCCTTCTGTCTCACCTTCCGAACGAGAAAAGTCTCACGAAGAAAAGTTTCAGGTCAAAGTTCCTCTATGAGCGTTCGGGCTGACTGGTTGCACGAAATCGAGAAGCGTGCGAAAACGTAACGTTCCCTCGGATGTATAGAAAGAAAGAAGAAAACATAGTTTACGACTGCGTTTAATCCATCTTCAAACAGGATTCCGCAGGTTAAGGAGAATTAACACATCAGACAAACTTTGAGGCTACGGACTGTGCAAATTAATGCGCACCTTAACCGAAATTGTTGGAATACTAAGAGCCTACGGAAACGCAAACCTGCAGAAGTTTGTGGGGGGAAGAACGCGCGTTGAATACCTATACATCATTCTACCGCAAGACAGTGATGATGCTCAAAGCCTGCGAGATGAATTATTCGAAAGCGCTCCGCGCAATTCTAGCTCACGCGCAAGGTGCCGGGCCACGTTGCTATTGTACCGTGAAATTGCAGCAATAACTGCTTCTCTGCTTGCCGGGTACTCTTCACACGGCTGATAAACTTTGATACGCTTTTCGTGGTTGCTTTGCCAGGCACAACTCGCCTCGCCGCTTCTTCTGTGGCACAAAGCTCGCTTCCGCGGCCTTACCTACACGCGTGCGTGCCAGTATCCGCGCGGCGATATTTCCAGAAGTTAGCGCTTACAGAATGTTTGTTTCTATTTGCTGTACTATTGAAGAACACAGTTCCAACTAGATACTACAGCTTCTAAGTTTCGAATTCAGTGGCATTATCAATTATATCAAAGGGATTCCAAACACCCTCCTACGCTAGCGTAGGAACCTAATGGGCGATTTTGGTGGATGTGGCTATATGGATGTGTAAGATTACATAGCTGGCCTCATTTCAAAAGTGAGGCTACCGTGACACACACGCGTGCAGGCCTCGTTTTCGTATTTTGTTACCTCTTAAAAGTTTCGTCGAAAGAGGTGATGTTTTGTTTTTAAAAATTGCCATCTTCGATCTAGTCCTTCTGTCGTGTGACAAGTATTACATCGACGGTGTGACCAGCTGACCACCGATAGATCTGACCTGCAAGAGTGCAAGAACTGCAAGTATGGCTGTCGGATGCTCGGTTCCGGGAGTGATCCACTTCCAGGATGTCGCGTCGACGTTTGGTTGTGGTCTCACGTGTCGTGCGACAGTATTCGTATATCGTACAGTATGCGTAGATGTCTGATGATCTGACGTGAGGCACTTCTGAGACTGGACATGATGGTTTTAAAAACCAGAACTGCTTGATGCTTGGGCTTGGAATGAACGGCAACTTCGTTAAGAGTCGCAGCAACTCGAAAGGGGAGAGCGGAAAATCGACAGACAACGACACCCATCCCACGTTTCTGGAATAGTACCGTGGGAGGACATCATATCGTCATGAGGACAAAAGGGATCTCGTGAGAACATGATTGACTCGTAAGGTTGCAGTCCCGCATCCTAGCAATTACCATCTCGGCTGAAGTTGTAGACATATTCGGCCGCAAGCATGAGCTTGCAGGGTTCTTTCGTCGTCAGAGAGAGTGGTGCTTCCGAGCCCTCGGTGGCCGGAGCCGCTGAGGGATTCACCGATGAAGAAGTGTTTGGGCAGCAGAACACGGTATTCCCCTTCGGTTTCGAGCGAAGCTGTGGTCGCCGTCTTTCAACTGACCGTTTGCTTTTCGCAGCACTACTCGGGATGGCTTCTGAAACGCTACGATGGGGGCACTGACACGCACGGCTCGAGCACGTACGCGAACAACGAGCAGAAATACAAACGTCGGTATGTGTCCTCTGCCAGGCCGAGACATTGCACTGAGCATACCAACTTGCGACCGGCGACTTCCGACAACGCCCGCCTGTTGGGCTGACGCGGTTTCTTCCTCTTGACTTGCACCCGACTCTGGTGGACGACCCTATCTCGTGCACTTATTTTCGGGGCGCATGGTGCGGGTACCGACATGTCAGGTACTTCTACCTGCTCGACGATCGTTTGTGCTACACGAGAACCGAGGGGCCATCTGGGGGCGTGGTCAAATACCTGCCCCTGGACAGGTGCGGCTCCCTCCTTGTGCACTGAAACTCGGGAACAGTCTAAGGAAGTGGGCGAATAATCCCCACACCATTACCCACTCCGCTTCATCGCCTTGCGCAGAATCCAGAAACGCTCTCCACTCAGCCGCTGCGCGGATCGGATCCTGAGGACCGCCACGGATGACGCGAGCCTGGGCTTTTCTGATATGGCAGCTCCGTCAAACATCCCTCTTTCACGCATGCCATAGGAGTATTTTGAAGAGACCAGCGTAGCGGGGACCCCCGCACGCGCAGGATACCGGTGCGTGCGTACCCACGCGGGTACAAGCCGAAGCTGGCCATCTCCTTACTGGAGCACAGTCTGCTCGGAGGCAAAAAGTATAAAGGCAGCTGCTTCAGTGTGCAGTGCGGCGACACTGTGCACTTTTTCGCTGCCGACTCTCCCGAGCTCGCCCGGCGGTCCGCGTCTTCTCCCATTCTCAGCCCTGCAATGCTACGACCTCCGGATCTTTGTGTGGCCGCTGACGTGCGCGTTGTACGAATTGCTGTCGAGGTCCGCGTCGACCGCGCGTCCCTGCGAGATCCAGGCGGCAGCTCCTGCCGGTGCCACTCGCGAGGCCAGATGAAGTCGGTTGTGTTGGAGAATGAAGGCCACCGACTTGGCGGCTGGTCACCCCGTCGCAAGTGTAGAGTCCTGAGTGTCCTCCTCGGCGCCCGGCATATAGACCCCAGAGATCTGGGCCAAAGTGGGTGTGTGCGTGGTCGTGCCACTGCAGCTGGGTTGAGTCCCTGAACGAGGTGTGGATGAAGTGCATCTCCAAGTCGAGGCGCAGTGTCACCATCAACTCGAAGGAGGAAAAAATGGTGATGGAGACCATGATACCTCCATATACGCCACATACGTGCACAGGCGCCTGCAGCCTGCACTGCGGGGCCACACGCGTGCAGCTGAGGCGTCCCTGCATGTTGCGGCGAACCTTTGGCGTCCCTGTGTGACACGCTGCAGCTGCTGCATGGCATCCCCTCTCAGGGACAACTTACACAGGGGTGCGGAGGCGCGCTCGGGAGGGGGAGGGGCAGTTCCATTCCGAGCAGGTGCTGCGGGCCGAGATCGTGCGGCTGAATGAGCTCCTGGCAAAGGCCCACACCAAGCTGCAGGTTGATTGGTCCCCGAGCCCCCCTCCTCCGTCCCCTCTCCGAGCCACCTCTCTTACCGAGTTTGCTAGGGCCGTTTCTAATGACTAATAGGTGACGTCACACCACAGCTGGTAGCACACCCATGAGGTGACTTCTAGCGCCTCACACTCCGGTGCCCACCATTCGGTCTTGCCCTTTGTAGGCCCCCGCTGCCGCCATGTCCCAGGTCACACTCACATGATTACATCACTGCTACCATCGTAAGCTCCCGCGGCATGTAGGGAGCCTTCTTTTCTCATATTTGATACCCTCTGCGGCTTCAGCCCTCCTGCCAGATGGATTCCGACCCGCCGTCAGGATGTCACGCAAATGCCATCCTACCGACACCCCCGCATGCATCTGCGTTAGCCTGTGTGCACCCCTGATGCGGAACCACCCTACACGTGGTGCGATCCGCCCGGTGGCGGGCCTCATACACGGTGCCAGTCAACCCGAGCCACATTTCTGTGCCCAGGCATCTTGTGTACGGTAGCTCTTGATTTGCTTCTCACATCCACTGGGATGATGGTGGGCTGGCTTTTGTCGGCGGATCTCATGCCATTCAGTGTGTGCGGTAGCTCTCCTTTGCTCCCTCCCTTTCTTCCCGCACTGACCCTTCCCTTCCCACCAGTCTCTCCCTCGGCTATCTCCCTTTTACCTAAATGGTCCGCTGGGCGTATCCCACGCGCCCTGCGCTTGTGAGCACGAAAAGTCCCCTGGGTCGGGTAGATTCCATCTGCCGACGAGCACAGGTGGGAGCGCAGTGGCAGGCCTCATACACGCTGAAATTTCTTCCACTCCCGCATCAGTAGCTGTGTGTTGTCTACTGTACCGGATAGGAGGATAGGCAGCATATCGGCCGGCGCGAGGTGGTGCGATCCGCGCGGTGGCGGGCCTCATACACGCTGAATTTTTTTTCACTCCTGCATCAGTAGATGTGTATTGTCTACTGTACGGGATAGGGAGGATAGGCAGCCTATCGGACGGCGTGAGGTGGTGCGATCCGCGCGGTGGCGGGCCTCATACACGCTGAAATTTCTTTCCACTCCTGCATCAGTAGCTGTGTGTTGTCTACTGTACGGGATAGGAGGATAGGCAGCATATCGGGACGGCGCGAGTGGTGCGATCCGCGCGGTGGCGGGCCTCATACACGCTGAAATTTCTTCCACTCCCACATCAGTAGATGTGTATTGTCTACTGTACGGGATAGGAGGATAGGCAGCATATCGGACGGCGCGAGGTGGTGCGATCCGCGCGGTGGCGGGCCTCATACACGCTGAAATTTCTTCCACTCCCGCATCAGTAGCTGTGTGTTGTCTACTGTACGGGATAGGAGGATACGCAGCATACCGGACGGCGTAAGGGGTGTGGTGCCGACACAGGCTCAAGATAGCGACCTCTGGAAGAACTGGCTGGAGGCGCAGGCACGCTGTCCTCCGGCCTATCCCTGCCACCCATCGCACGCCCTTCCCACCAATCATGCCGCACCCCCACCCATCACCCCTCTGGTTGCTGTCACCCTACTAATTATTAGATATTACTACGCCCTCTCCATCCCTCAATCCTCCTTGTACTACCATTCGATCCCCTCCCTTCCTCTACACATTCCTCTTCCTTACTCACACCCTTCATGCCCCCTGCCATCCACGGACTTTTCCATGAATCGCATCCTGCTGCATCAAGCACACGCTGCTCCTTCCACTTTCTACCCCACAACCTTTCGTGCCTCCACCCTCAATTACCCTCTCCGCCCGTCATTGCTTATCGGTGCTTGATATCCATGGGTAGCTCCATTTGAAACGCGATCACGGCCCACAGCTCGCTATTCCTGCAAACTGCTTTAGACTGCGTGGTGGTCGAATGGCAACTGGAATGACGCCGCCAGTCGACCCGGCGAGTGCGGAGTTGACACTGGTTTCATGGAAATGCTCCTTGGGTGGTCCGGAGTTGCTTCAGCCGACATGCGGGTTGTGCTCCACGTATCGAGGCGGCCGATCCAAACTAATTGAGAGCGCATTCGCGGCTTTTTTTTGCTGTGTCGGATCGATTTGGTGTTTTGATAGATCGAAATTCCATTTAGTGACTCGAGGCGAGGAGTCAGCTTGAGGTTGGGCAAGTGGCGTTGCTTCCCTTTAATGGTATTGACAGAGGTCCAACCAATTAGGCTTGAGGTGTGTTCTTACACGGTTCACATCGGCATAGACATACTGCAGGATGAGATGCTTCTTGATGCATGAGCACACATCCGACGCGCCGCTCATTACGACGCCTGGTCAGGAGCTTGAAGGGGTGGAGCCTACGGGGTTATGAAGCCATAGGAAACGCCGGGGGCTGGGATGGTGACATGGCGATGCCAATCACTTTGGGGGAGCAGATGGGATGGACTAGAGCCAGAACAAGACGGGGAACGTCTGAGAGGGAGGGAGGTGTGACAGGGGAAGGTGGTTCGACTGGAGAAACAACTCGAAGACCGTATCACATATACCATCCTCGTGTACACTGGTAGGTGCTCCGGGCCTCGCCATCTTACTACGCAGGCCCCCACCACCCGGACACCTCTCGAGAGGAACTACATGCCGCCCCCACCTGCCACCCCAACGGGACATCCAGCGTTCACCAGGTGTTGATCAGGCCAAGAAGGTATGATTCCCCTGGGACTCAGGTACACGCCGTGGTCAATTTGATCTCTGCGCGGTAATTTTAACGATAGGGGGCCACGGGAATTCACGGGAATTGTGCGTTGCTGAGTAGGTGACAAGGTCGGAGCGGGCACGAGCGCGGAGATCTTCATCGAGCTATACGGGGAAGGCGGGGACTCCACGGGGGAGCGCAAGCTCAAGCTGGACGCAGACCAGGTGCCTCTTGCTCCTCCTCCTCCCGCCCGCTCTTCGTGCAGGGATCTGACCTGGCGACTGTCCCAGCGCGCTTCCGGGAGCAGCGCGGCGCGCCGCAGGTCTCAGCGCCGCATCGACGCGCTCCCCGGGCTGCGATTGGGTGAGCCGGTGGGACGATGCGACCGGCGTGGCGAGGGAGGACCGGCCGCAGGTTCTGAATCGCAACACGCACGCCAAGTTTGAGATCGAGGCGGGGAACTTGGGTCCTTTGACAAAGATCCGCATCGGCCATGATAACAGCGGGTGCGGCCCGCTCCCATTAAAGGCCCCTCCCCCCCCCCGCAGACCCCCCCGCAGAATGTGCAGCCGGCTGTGGGCTGAGAAGCAATCCCTCCTGAGATGTTCAATTCGCGTTTAGGAAGGACCCTGCTGACCCATTGGTAGAGCGCCCCTCGAGCCTTCTCTCCTGACAGAAGCAACCCCTCCCTGTGGCTCCAAAGCAACCCCTCCAGGGCCTTACTCCTGCAGCAGGCGGCGCGCCATACCTGCACGAGGGCTGCGCTACCTGCACGGCGCTCTCATGTGCACATCGGGCACGCAGGCGCTATCATCCCGAATGCCAACCGTGATAGATTGTAGCCCACCTGCTGCTCCACCCGGCCGTGAGCAGCCTCGAGGCTGCTGGCCTTCAAGGCGCCCGTGTTTCTGCATCGGGCGGTGCCGGGCGGGGAGGGACGGGGCGCAGGCCCAAGCCGGCATGGTATTTGGACAAAGTGCGGATTCGCAGCGAGAGGGACCGGCAGAAGTGGATGTTCCTCTGCTCCAACTGGCTGGCCAAGGAAAAGGGTGTGCCCCTCCCGCCCCGCCCCCTTGGAAAAAGGTCTCTCTCCCGCCCCTCCTCGGAAGAGGGCGCGAGGGGACCTCTTCCCTCCTCACCGCGGAGGGGTGCGCGTCCCCTAGCACTTCCAGATCCCACTGGAAGAGCACTCCCCCTCCTTGCACGCCGCTCCTTATAAGCAGAAGCAACCTCCCTCCCCCCCTCTTTCAGAACACCTTTGCTGCGGGCTGTGAGTGTCCCCATGTGAAGCACACGCGGTGTGGCGAAGCGTGTGGTGCACGGCTGAGGAGGGCGTAGCTGGCGGTGGTAGGCAACTCGGCAACCGACTGGAGGCTCAGCACCTCGTGACCGCTATTGCGCCCTGCCCAGTGCATGGTTTGGGCCGAGCTCCGGCGGAGGAACGGGGTGGGATATGCACAGGGGACCGGCTTCTGGAACGGGAGCTTACGGTCGCAAAGGCAGAGGCGAGCGCGCCTACCACTTCATACGCCGTGACGGTGTACACCAGCGACAAGGCGCGTCCTCTTCGATCCGCAGGGGCCCCGGACCATTTCCGAGGCCGGCTCCTGGTTCACCCGGCGCGAGGTCTCCCTGACCACAAGGGAGGAGGCTTCGGCTTCCGGCGCGTGCCAGGCATACGTCGCACCCATCCAACGGCCTAGGTTACTCGATGGGCTGTTATCCACGGACGCCATGCCTGATCAGTGGCGGCACTGCAGCCTCCCCAATGGGCGGCGCAGATGGGGGACATCTGTGCGGCGCCGATGCTGCCCTGGAGGTATGCCGTTGGGAGCTCTCATGGGCGGGGTGGGGAACACGGAGATGGACTGGTTGGGGGGTGAGCAGCCTGCGGCGCTTGGTATTGTGGCAGGTGGGTGCGGGCACGGACGCAAATGTGAACATCATCTTGCGGGGCTCAAGCGGGGAGAGCAGCAAGCTAGTGCTGACAAAGGTGCCCTCCCGGAAGTGCCCCGGAAGGTGCCTGGTCGGCCTGCTGGACTGAGCTCCCCGAAAGGGGGCGCGCGTGAAGGTGTGACAGCAGCATCCACGCTGTGATGGATGCATGGAAATGAAAAGCGTGTCTGCTCGCCGAAGGGGATGACCGGCTCGTGGATGACCGGCTCGTGGATGACCGGCTCGTGGATGACCGGCTCGCATTGCTACCCCCGCACAAGAGATGGATATGATCGGAGGAGCACTCGCTACGTCGTATGCGGTCCGTAAACGCCGCGTTGGCGGAGCGACTGTGTGTGGAGGACCCAGGCGCGGTGCACTCTCCGAGGGTTGCGTGACGGGGACGGGAGTGTGGCCGCGAGCGTTTTGCAGGGCCCCGGTGAGTTTGTGCGCGGCGGGCGAGACGTGTTCACGGTGGAGACCGAGCCGGTTGGGGCGCTGCCCGAGATTGTGATTGGCCACGACAACCATGGGGAGGCACCGGCGTGGCACCTGGACCAGGTGGAGATAAAGGAAAATGCCGCCGGGAGCAAAGTGATGCTGTTCCCCTGCAAGCAGTGGCTGGACTCCGCCACGGGGGACCGGCGCACGGTGCGTGTGCTCCAGCGCGATGCCCAGCTGGCGGACGTGGTGCGGTACATCCTGAACGTGGACACCGGGGACCATCCCGGCGCCGGCACGTCGTGCGCGGTGACGGCCGAGCTGAAGGGCGAGTGGGGTTCCAGCGGCCCTACTCTGCTGACCAACTCCCGGCTGGATTTCCAGCGGAACGCGAAGGACGTCTTCTACCTGGAGTGCGCCCAGCTCGGCCCGCTGCACTCCCTCACCATCGGCCACGACAACAAGGGGAACAATCGAGACTGGTTCCTCAATGAGGTGAACCCAAGACGTTTCGCTCAATCCGATCCGTCGGAGCTCTGTTGCCGTTGATCTACCTTGATCTGATCCGTCGGAGCTCTGTTGCCGTTGATATACCTTGATCTGATCCGTCGGAGCTCTGTTGCCTTGATATACCTTGTTCCGATCGGTCGGAGCTCTGTTGCCGTTGATATACCTTGATCCGATTCGTCAGGGCTCTATTGCCTTGATACACCTTGATCCGATCGGTCAGATCTCTGTTGCCGTTGATATACCTTCATCGGAGATTTCGGAGCTCTGGTGTGGACGGTGTACCTCTCTCCGAGGCATCTTGTGCACTCCGGGATTCATGTGGGCTGTCATCTCACTTTGGTGGTGGTGGATGACAGAGCCCAACAGTTGACTGCTTTCATGGGCTCCGGGTGTGGCGAGTTCCATGGGGCCTTGTCCGAGACCCTTGCAGCTTGATGGTGTGGCGATCTGGCGACGGCTAAGTCGTAGGGAGCGCGGTGGGCAGGTCGTGGTGGTCCACGAGCCGACGCAGGCACGTGCATACTTCAGCTGTGACGGCTGGATCGGTGGCGGAGACGGCGAAGGCCCGGTGATGCGCGAGCTCCGCCCTTCGGCCGAGTCGGTCCACGCTTCCAAGCGCAAGTGAGCGCCGCGCGCCAACACCTTTCCCCACACCTTTGCCAACACCTCTGCCCGCGCCCCCCTGTCTTGCTCCCACAACCCCAGAGCACCTAAGTCTCACCCCATCCCCCCGGGGGCAGGTTTTTGAGTTGTGTGCGCTCCTGTGGACTGCTATGGCGTGTGGCACTCCAATCTGTGTCAAGGGCACGGGCATCCCAGCCGACACAATGCTGCATAGGTTCTGGAACGAGGCTGCACCACGCGCAGATCCTGCGGTTGGGTCATGGTCGGCTTCACACCCAGGTCATGCGAAGAACGGATGGCCATGCCTACAGTCATTGGGACCTTTTCGAGGATGACCTTCCCTATGACTATACCATTTTCCCATGATCTATGATTTATCGGGAAGAGTGAGTGGGGGGGGTGCAATGAAGTGTGATTGCCGGGCGGAGTGAGAGGGGGGGGGCAAGCCGGCAGGTACACTTTGGTAATCAAGACATCAGATCTCCGAGCAGCCGGCACCGATGCGAATGTGAAGGTCAACCTGACCGGGGCCAAGGGCAGCACCGGGTACACCTCCCAACTCGCCCCGCGGCTTCTTGCCAATGGCCGCCCTTGTCTTACATTAGCGCTCAGCGATGTGTAGAGTGCCGTTACGGCCATGGCCACAGGTAATGCAATGGGCATGGTCATTGTTGGACATAGTCCCGGGTCCGTGGTGCCGCCGACCAATGACAGAAGCTGTGGGCCCTGCCCAGAATCGGGCATTGCTCGCCTCGGCCCCGCATGCACGTAGCCATTCCGATGTTTCCATGCTGTACGTCTGGGGCAGCCGGCGCTCAATACGTGCTAGGGGTGCTGGGTGCCACGTGTGCCTCTGACCGGGGAGACCGCGGAGGCTCGGTGCAGGGAGATCCCGCTGCCAGCGGAGCGAGCCTTCTACGAGAAGGGCAACAGCGACACCATCGCCATCACCGGCAAGGACGTCGGGGACCTCCAGAAGCTCTGGATCGGCCATGACAACACCGGCGACGGCCCTGGGTGGCATCTCGCGGAGGTGAGAGCTCACCCGCGTGCCTCACTTCCTGCCACCCCTCGGAGGGAAGCGCTGAGTGCCACCCCCTGTGCGACCCCCCTCACTGAACGGCGTTGGCAGTGCTAGGGGGCTTCTCGTCAAACGTTTGACGGTTCTCTGAGGTACCTCATAGAAACGATAAACATCATCCACATCGCCGGGAACGGCTTTTTTTCAATTCGGAATTGTGGGGCTGTAATTCGGCGATGGGATATCTCGAGTCCGCGCCTTACCTTGCCCCCCGAGCCTGTGCCGTAAGCCGCCATCCCAAATCTGCGCAGGTGCGCGTGACCGTGGAGGGGAGCGCCAAGGAGACACTGTTCCCATGTCAGCGATGGCTGGACGTGGGCGAGGAAGATCGCAAGACCTCCGTCGAGCTGCTGGCCGTTCACTCCCGTAGCCTCCCCACGGTAACCGGCCTCTCCGCGGCCTGCATGGGCGCCGCTCCCACGTTGATGGTCCATGGCATTGCCGATATGGCGCCCCGATCTGGTGTCGCCGACCCGAATGTGCCACCGCGCGCAAGGCAGTCAGTCTCACCGGACGCGCCGGACTAGGGCTGGTGGCGCTAGCACAGGAGTCGGAGGCGGCCTAATAGGGCGGGGTGGAGGTTGCGCTCCAGCCGCTGATCGACTTCAAGGTGTCGGTGCACACGTCGGACCTGCGAGGAGCGGGGACGGATGCAAACGTCAGCGTCACCTTGATGGGCGAGAAGGGTGTGATAGGCCCGAACAAGCTGGAGGCAAAGAGGTGCGGCGCGCTGCACTAGACGGCGCCCTCGGAAAGATTGTTCGGAGCCTCCGTGAGCCCTCGGAAGCGACAGCGCGGTGATGCGCCACTTGCGTCGAAGCGCGCAGCAGGGAGGGCGGGCCGCGGCTACAGGCAGCAGGGAGAGCGGGCCGCGGCTACAGGCCATAGGGAGGGCGCAGCAGGCGCGGCTACAGGCAGCAGGGAGGGCGGGCCGCGGCTCGTTGCGCTGCGCGAGCACTTGCATGAAGCACGCCGCAAGTAGCTCCTGCCCCGAGCCTCCTTGGTTGGCATAGGGCGAGCCGGGTGCAGCCTCTGCAGGTGTGGTGAGTGGTGCCACGGTAAGGGGGGGCTCGCTGGGCATAGGCGGGATGCTGAGGTTAGGAGAGTTCAGAGGGTGTGGGGTGTTTGAGGTAGCTGTTGGCGACCTGTGGACATGTCGATGCCGTTGAAGGCGGCCGCTGTAAAACCAGCTGAAAGGCCGTGACCGTCCGATCAGCCAAAAAGCGGTTGAGGGGCCGCTGGGATGGGAATCGCGAGTTTGCTTTGCACATGCGATTCATATCCGATGACAAACAGAAGCTCAGAACTTTCACTGCACTGTGCCTGCATATGCGGGCCAGGGACCAAACGGCTCAGGGGTAAATATCTGGATTTGTGGAATTTCCACCAGGGGTGCGCAGAGGTTTTGCTGGAATGTGTCTGCACAAGCGCCTCCCTCTTCCCAACAGAACATCACTCAGCCACCAGCCGGCTGTTCCCGCGTTTGCCTTTGCAGCCCGTCATCGCACCCAGGCAGCCAGGCGCTCCGCGTGCACGGTGCAGGTCTGCCCGGGCAGGCTTAACGGAGGGGGGGTGGCTTCTGGCCTCATAGGTACGTTGGGGGAGGAGGTTGTGGTCGGAGCGGGTGGTCCCACGTGTTGAGCCGAGCTGGGGTTGCTTGTACTGACGGTGTGGAGGCGCTGCGCGGAGGTGAATACAGTCTTGAGGGGACACGGGGCTTGGAGGCAGGTCTGACTTCGAGCGGGGGCAGTGTGACGTCTTCTCAATCAAGGCGCGGTAAGCCGGAGCTTCTCACCTCCCGGACCTGCTCACTGCCCGCCCTTCCTCTCTTGCAACACGCAATCCCCCTCCAGCGCTTGCGCCAGCACATGCTGATTGTGGACCCTGCCCTGTGAGAGGTATGCCGCCGGCGCATGCGTGGAGGCCGCGGCGCGGAGACGTGCCTTGGCAGTGGCCAGCCTTGCAGTCAAATGGTGGCTGGCACGACCGCCGGTCCTGCGGAGCTCAGGCGACTCACTAGGGAAGCGCCGATGGGGGCCATGCCTGGTGTGCAGAGACGTGGGACCGCTGCAGAAGCTGCAGATCGGACACGACAACAGCGGCCCGGCGCCGAGCTGGCATCTCGCCAAGGTTCAGCTCCCGGACCCCACCCGCCACGCCCGAGGGTTTCGGTGCATCTGGGCGAGGCCAGTGGCGGCAGCAGCCCACGTGGCGTTCGCGTGCAGACCACGGCGCAACAGGTTTGCTGTACAGGGAGTTGGGGCGAGCGTGAGGCCACATACTCGAGGGCGTCTTCCACGTGGCTGACCTCGGTTTGAGCATGTCTCAGCCGTCGCGCGGCATCACATATCACCGGTTGTGCACCTCTGGGGCGTGCGGAGGCTCAGACTCAATAGGGGCGCGTCTCATTGGGGGATATATTACAGCATTCCCTGTGGGCGCATACTTCTAGGTGCACAATGGGACAACACCGCGTGCCGATGCTGCTGGCGTGGGGGCTCAGTCGTGGGGCCTGAGATGCGAGGGTCCTGGGGACCGGGTGTGGACGCGGTGCGGGCGCAGGTGGAGGTCGCCCAAGCCAATGGGCCGGCGCTGCTATTCCCCTGCGGCAGGTGCAGCCTGGGCTCCTCGCAGCTGAAACCCAAACCCCGAAGCTGTCATCCTTGCGTCCTGTATCGCCTCATCCTTAAGAGATCAGCATTGCCCCCGAGTGCACCGACCGGGACTGGTGGAAGCGGTGCACAGGTGGCTCGCCAAGGACGCTGACGATGGCAGCACAACGCGCGAGCTGCTTCCGGCGAGCTCCGGGCAAATGGTACACATCCCCGCACGGACTCTCTGCCCTCGGTCACCCTCTGAAGCGGCTGGGGTTCCAGGCATCCTGCGCCTGCTGCACATCTCTGTTTTGCGGGAATGGAGTCGAGAGGGTCTCCAGAAGGGGGGTGCTGGGGCGGAGAGTGGCCCGATGCTCCAGCAGTCTTGCCCCTGGAGCAGTCTCCGGTGACCTCGGATGGTTGCGGGCTGTGGCTCAGAACGTGAGCAAGTACGCAATTAAGGTGGTCACCTCTGACATCCGATTCGCCGGCACGGATGCCAACGTTTTCATCTGCGCCACTGGTGCGCCTCGGTCTGGCCTTGTGCGTGCCGCCACCAGTGAGCCTGTGTTGCGCATGTAACACTCGCATGGTGCCCAGTTGTGATACCTGCAGCTGTATTCTGCACAGAGGCGTGTGACGCCATGTAGCATGCAGTGCCGCGCTTTTCAAGCGCTCTGAGGCAGGGGGGGGCGATGAGTTCCAGGGGAGAACGGTAAAAGCGGTGACATGCAGCTCGAGAGCTCACGGAGCAACTTCGAGAGAGGGAAGGCGCGTCCCTCCACCTGCACGCGGCTATGCGGCACTCGCCAGGCCGTTCTGTAGGAAACGACAGGGGCACGCCTCCACCCTGGGAGGGCTGCAGGCTCTGATCATTCATCCGGAGGAGCCTTGCCGTGCACCAGGCTGTCGTGTCTCTGGTCCTTCTGACTTTAAGCACGGACATCAGATTGCCAAAGCACACTGCAAGTATCGTCACATGCCAGAACAACTTCCTTTTACGAAGGGGGCTGCTTTCCCCGAGCTAGTCGAGTGTATCGTTTTCGTGGCGAGTGGCAGCGAAATGATTTGCTGGAGTGGGCGGGTAGGGCACAAATTACGAGAGCTGCGTACCCTAAAGCTGCGGATCCTAAGGCGCTCCTGTCCATGGCATCTCTGGGCTGTCACCTATCGATCTGCCCGAGCTGTATCCCTGCAAGTTGCCGGCTCTGCTCGCTCGATGGAACCTTGCATTTCATGAAGTTCTTCTGCTTTTCAATTTGATCAGCGCTGCACATTCAGAAGTCATTCAGCCAGAGGCCCCCTATTGGCCGGATTTGCCAGCACTCCATCAACCGGCACTCCCTGGCGGGATGGGAGGGAATGGCTATGTGTTCTGCCAGCCTCTCCGGGAAGCGCTGTCGGCACCGCAAGCCCTTGCTCTTGCAACGGGCCACGGCTTGTGGTGTTCAGGGTGGGAGAGGGCAGAGGACGGTGCTCAGGTGGATGAGTTCTCCGTGTCGATGTTCGACGTCGGGCGTATGACCTCTGTTGATGTCTGGCACTCAAATACCGGCGAGGGCGCTGGTTGGCATCTTGACTACATAGAGATCTTCAACGAGAGCAGCACCGAGCGGGTGCGGCATGCGACCCCACCCCCTTCCGTACCCGATGCGGTGGGCAAGAGTGCCTTTCCCCTGCTCCCCGCAGGGCGGGCGCTCGCTTCCCCTCTTCTGCGCACATCATTGCGAGCGCGTTAGTGTCCACGTGTCACCGAGTCCCCTCCCGTCTGAGCCATCCCGCGCTGTCCGCTCCGATTCCACCTGGCCCGTCCCTACGATTCTACGATTCCGCGCGCCGTAGCTCCGCTGTCAGGAAGGGGGGCCACACTTAAAATGCTGGCAACGGAGAGAGACATTCTGGAGTGGTCTTGGCACGCATTCCCGCCCCCTTCGGTGACGAGGTGTGGAGGTGCAGCTTTACTTCAAATGCGGCCAGTGGCTGGACTCGACCTTGGGCGACAAGAAAGTCAGGCGCACCCTCACCCCCGTGCATGCGCTTCCCAGCAGCTTGCTCACGGGATACAAGGCATGCTTTCTCTCCACCGCCTGCCGCCCATCCTCCTGGGCTCTGTCGAGTCCGCTCCCCTCTGCACCACGGCCTCCCTTCCTCTCCCTTGTCTGCATTTAAAGTCTGAATTCAAATCTCCTGCGCCCGTAGTAGAGGTGAGCCTGCGCCCGTAGTGGAGGTGAGCCTGCGCCCGTAGTGGAGGTGAGCCTGCGCCCGTAGTGGAGGTGAGCCTGCGCCCGTAGTGGAGGTGAGCCTGCGCCCGTAGTGGAGGTGAGCCTCGGATTCCTCCGCCGCCGACGTACCTCCGCGCGCCTGTCACCGCCGCTGCTCTCCCCCTGCTTGTGCAGACCTGCTGTTCGCACGGATCTGAGCAGAAGAGTCACTCCACGCGGCATCGGCGAGCTCCCACCATGTTGGGGTGCGGGCGGCCCTCGCGGGGGTGAGCCTGGAACCCGGGCAATGGGAGGCAGGTGACGGTGTTCACCAGCAACATCCGGTACGCCGGCACGGACTCCAGCGTGTTCATCGTGCTGCACGGCGACCGGGTGAATCCTCCCTGCTCCTCGCCGCCGCCTTCCTGTGTCCTGGCTCCCCCCATGCCAGTCTCTGCCCGCCCTCCCGACCTGGCCGCGCCTCTCTCCCGTGCGCCCTGGCCTCGCCTACCTTGCGCAAGAGCGACGGCTTGAAGGATGCCGAGTGTCCATAAAGGACCCATGCTCGGCATTCCCCGCGCCCTGCTTCTACCCCCCTTCCAGCCCCCCTTCCAGCCCCCTTCCAGCTCCCCTTCCGGACCCATCGCCGTGCCTGTCTTCAGCCTCAGCCCCATCAGCTCCATCAGCTCCATGGCAGTCCAAACTCTTAGCTAGAGCTCATCCCTGGCATTGGTGCAGGTGCCGCTGCGGGCCCTGGGCCTGGGCGAACTGTTGTTTCTGTTGGAGCTGGGATCAGACGGTTGTGGATCATGCGGCGTGGTGTTCCTACTTGCTGTGCGCGTCATGAGGTCCCCGCGTCATGGCGGCCCTGCCAAGGCGGGGCTCGGGACATGCCCGGGTCTCGAGGAGTTCCTGCCGACAGCTGTGGCAGTGTACCAGGGCGATGGAGGGATGGGCGGAGCGTGAGCGGATAAGGTGCGGGGCATGCCAGGTGCCGGAGTCCAAGAGGGTGCAGCTCATGAAAGGTGATAATCGAGACCCTTTCGAGCGCGGACAGGCACGGTCCCTTCTTCCTTTCTCCCTCCCTCCCTCCCTCTCGGGACTCCTGGGACTCCCGCTTGAATCATTGGGGATCCGCCCCCCTGGAACCCCCCCCAAAACGCCCCTTTCGGGTTGTGTGGCTTTGTAATGAGGGAGCCTGGCCCTCTTGTTTGCCTCTGTCTCTTCGATCCGGTTTTGTACTTCTGTATTATCTGTATATGCCCCGGCATCACACCCAACTCCGTGCAACCCCTGCCATGGCGAATGGTGTGCGGCTTCCTCCTCACGATGAGGACACCCGTGAGGGCCGCGCGAATGTGGCACGTTGAAGTGTGGCTGCTGGAGCACGGGGTGCAAGGGGGGGCGGAGGGACAGTCGGACACATTCATGGTGGACGCTGAGGATGTGGGGCAGCTCACAGCGTTGTCGGTTATTTCGGACGGCAAAGGCCGCGGCTCGGACTGGCACCTCGCCAGGGTGCGCACCCCTAGCCCTCCGCGGGGCACCGAGCCGCCCCCTTTTCAGCTCCGAGCCAGCGCTTGGCGCGCGGAGCTAGCCTGCGCGCTGCGGGGTGAGTGGTGAAAGCACGGCGTGAAAGGAACAGCGCAACGGACATTAAGGACTGTAGTTTGGGATCTCCGCGGAGCAGCTTGGGGAGAGGCGACCCCGAGTTACGCGTTACGCTGGTAAATGGGAGGTGTGGATTCGAGGGAGGTGTTTGAGGTGGAGGAGTGGGGCTGGGGTGGGGCTGGAGTGGGGCTGGGGTGGGGCCGGGGTGCAGGTGGAGGTGGAAATTGTGGCAAGCGGGCGCAAGGTCTACTTCAAGCATCAAAACTGGATAAAGGTTCATCTCGATCCAACGGCCTCGGAGTCTCGTATCTGCGCTTGGCTTCGCGTGGACCTCCCCGCACACCTGCTCGACTGCTCCACTGCTCCACCGCAGATTCTTCCCCGAAAAGGCACCGGGTGGGTGGGTGCATCAGAGGCAGTCTGAATGCAGCGCCAGATTGAGAGCTTCAAGTTTTATTTATTTATAAATAACCATCCTAAACATTCCACCCGGAGACTCGAGGAGGGTATCCCAGTGCCGTTGTCGAGCAACTTTAAACATTTTTATCGACTCGCCACGCTGCCCCTCTCTGGTCGCCACAGAGGGGAGGGAGGGAGGGATCTCGCTTGCAGCCACTTTCTCGAGCGTGAATCTGCTAGGTCCGCTCGAGGCGCCTTGAATAGTTTGCTCGCCCCCTTTTCGCCGTTCAATCGACCCTCCGCTTTCAGCTTCCGAGGCGGCAAGGGGCGTGGGAAGGGGTGGTGCAGGGAGCGGGCACGGTGAAGATGAACGCTGAGGCTTATCCGCCCGAGTCGAGCGCGCTGTGCAAGTACCGAATCGAGGTTGTGACGAGTGACATCCGCTCGGCCGGCACCGACGCTTCCGTCATGATCACAATGTACGGGCCAAATGGTGACACTGGAAAGCTCATGCTGGTGTCGGACTCGAAGGAGGACCTCTTCGAGCGAAAGCAGGCGCGGGCCTCTGCCGAGGGCTGCGGCTCTGTCTCTGCGACCGCGGGGTCCTCCCTCTTCGATGTCATGGCCAAGTTTGCTGTTGTCACACGTGAAATGCCGAGTCGCGTGCCGCGCGTGGGGACTCGGTCGAGGCGCGTAGGGACCCCCGGAGATATTATATCCGCAGCTTTTCTCGCTTGCTCCTGGAGGGTGGTTCTGGTGCCGACTCGGCCAAACCTCTCGGGCCGGGAATACCCAGGCATGGTTTCCCTACTCGTCAGGGCGGAATGCGATAAGTGAAGGATGGATGAGTGAAGGATGGCCCTCTAATTTGCCGCATCCCGCGCGCCCCTCATGCATATGCCCCATCCCACCTCTGCCTCCCTCCAATGCCTGAGCGGCGTTTCACATGGGGCGGAGGGGCGGAGGCGGGGGCGCTCGCATGGCAGACGGACGTTTTTATGCTGGATGCCAAAGAGGTGGGGTCGCTGCAGAAGATACTGATAGAGCACGACAGCAAAGGCTTCATGTCCGGCTGGCACCTCCAGGAGGTAATGCGCCCTCTTGGCGGCTCAGGCACCTCCAGGAGGTGATGCGCCCTCTTGGCGGCGGCTCGGGCACCTCCAGGAGGTGATGTGCCCTCTTGGCGGCTCGGGCACCTCCAGGAGGTGATGCGCCCTGTTGGCGGCTCGGGCACCTCCAGGAGGTGATGTGCCTTCCTGGCGGCTCGGGCACCTCCAGGAGGTGATGCGCCCTCTTGGCGGCGCGGGCACCTCCAGGAGGTAATGCGCCCTCTTGGCGGCTCGGGCACCTCCAGGAGGTGATGCGCCTTCTTGGCGGCGGCTCGGGCACCTCCGGGAGGTAATGTGCCCTCTTGGCGGCGGCTCGGGCACCTCCAGGAGGTGATGCGCCCTCTTGGCGGCTCGGGCACCTCCAGGAGGTAATGCGCCTACTTGGCGGCTCGGGCACCTCCAGGAGGTGATGCGCCCTGTTGGCGGCTCGGGCACCTCCAGGAGGTAATGCGCCCTCTTGGCGGCTCGGGCACCTCCAGGAGGTAATGCGCCCTCTTGGCGGCTCAGGCACCTCCAGGAGGTGATGCGCCCTCTTGGCGGCGGCTCGGGCACCTCCAGGAGGTGATGCGCCCTCTTGGCGGCTCGGGCACCTCCAGGAGGTAATGCGCCCTGTTGGCGGCTCAGGCACCTCCAGGACGTGATGCGCCCTCCTGGCGGCGGCTCGGGCACCTCCAGGAGGTGATGCGCCCTCCAGGCGGCTCAGGCACCTCCAGGAGGTGATGCGCCCTCTTGGCGGCTCGGGCACCTTCAGGAGGTGATGTGCCCTCTTGGCGGCTCGGGCACCTCCAGGAGGTGATGCGCCCTGTTGGCGGCTCGGGCACCTCCAGGAGGTAATGCGCCCTGTTGGCGGCTCGGGCACCTCCAGGAGGTGATGCGCCCTCTTGGCGGCTCGGGCCCCTCCAGGAGGTGATGCGCCCTCTTGGCGGCTCGGGCACCTCCAGGAGGTGATGCGCCCTGTTGGCGGCTCGGGCACCTCCAGGAGGTGATGCGCCCTCTTGGCGGCTCGGGCACCTCCAGGAGGTGATGCGCCCTCTTGGCGGCTCGGGCACCTCCAGGAGGTGATGCGCCGTCTTGGCGGCTCGGGCACCTCCAGGAGGTGATGCGCCTACTTGGCGGCTCGGGCACCTCCAGGAGGTGATGCGCCCTCTTGGCGGCTCGGGCACCTCCAGGAGGTGATGCGCCCTCTTGGCGGCTCGGACACCTCCAGGAGGTGATGCGCCCTCTTGGCGGCTCGGGCACCTCCAGGAGGTGATGCGCCCTCTTGGCGGCTCGGACACCTCCAGGAGGTGATGCGCCTTCCTGGCGGCTCAGGCACCTCCAGGAGGTGATGCGCCTTCCTGGCGGCTCAGGCACCTCCAGGAGGTGATGCGCCCTGTTGGCGGCTCGGGCACCTCCAGGAGGTAATGCGCCCTCTTGGCGGCTCGGGCACCTTCAGGAGGTGATGCGCCCTCTTGGCGGCTCGGACACCTCCAGGAGGTGATGCGCCTTCCTGGCGGCTCAGGCACCTCCAGGAGGTGATGCGCCCTGTTGGCGGCTCGGGCACCTCCAGGAGGTAATGCGCCCTCTTGGCGGCTCGGGCACCTTCAGGAGGTGATGCGCCCTCTTGGCGGCTCGGACATGGCTCCATGCCACCGTAGCGCCACCTTGCCCTTTTACATTCGCTGGTCTGCGTGAACCAGCACACAGACCAGTCTCGGGCCCAATCCTTCCCTTAATCGTTTTGCGAAGGTCGCCAATGCTCGGTGTTCCCGGCCGCGCGATGGCAACTCGCGGAAACCCTGAGTCGGGCATGCTTCCCACCGAGCCGCATTTATTCGAAAGTGACTCCGATGCGCTGAGACGCGTGGGGGGTGAAGTTGCGTCGCTCGGTGATCGTGGGTCCGTGGCGTGGTGCGTGATGGGAATTCCGAGTGCGCCGAGAAAAAGAAGCCCTCGGGTTCAAGGGGACGTTGGCGCACCGCACCGCCGCACTGCGCCTTTGGATTGAGATCCGCGGTTGCGCCTGTTTGGATCCTCCGTCAACCCTCGTAAGCTTTGCACTTGGTTGAACCATCGATCCTCATGGACCGACGTCAGCATTCGAGTTGGTATCGACCCTCATGGGCCGACGTCACCATTAGACTTGGCATCGACCCTCATGGGCCGACGTCAGCATTAGACTTGGCATCGACCCCATGGACCGACGTCAGCATTACAGTTGGTATCGACCCTCATGGGCCGACGTCAGGATTAGAGTTGGCATCGACCCGCATGGGCCGACGTCAGCATTAGAGTTGGCATCGACCCTCATGGACCGACGTCAGCATTAGAGTTGCCCTTGGGCGCCGGACCACCTACTCCAGCACAGGCAGCGCCGGGAGTCATCTCAGCGATAAGAGCTTTACTGGATGTAGGTACTCCGATGGCTGCGTCCCATAACATGTTTTTTATTTAATTTTATCAGTCAGTGGAACTCGACTTTGCCAGATTGCCAGAAAATGTCGTCCGTTCAATGGATCGCATCGCAAACCACACCGTCAGATCCAAATGGAATGAATCGTCATATCATTCAAAGACGGGGACTCCCTATTGATTAAGTCGTGACGCGGTGCACTGGCCTCACTTCGTCGCAGGTCACGGTGACGAATGTCGCCAACAACGACAGCGCGCTGTTCGAGTGCAATCAGGTGAGAGGCACTGTCATGAATGATATTATTTCACCACTCCCCCTATAACCCTGCTCTCCCAGTGCAGATCCCGGAGGTGGAGATGGGGAGGCGAGGTGAAGACGGGGAAGCGAGGTGGGAGACGGGGGGAGGGTGGCTGGATGCAGTGGTTGGACAAGAGCAAGGGAGACAAGCTCGTTGCCCGCGAGTTGAAGCGCGGCCTTCCTCGGAGCAGCCAGCCGGCTGGCCCCAAGAACATCTACAAGGCGCGCCCCTACTCCCCCACGTGGCATATCAGATCTTAGGGTGTTCAAGGGTCCTTACGGTGCCTGGCATCATCACGATTATAGGATTCTGAAGGGTAACGTTGTACAGCGTCTTTATCCTATATTTAAGAAAATTTTCGTGAAATAATTTCCCTGGACAGGATCTACCGAAGTTCAGGTTGTAAAGCTTTCCACAGCCGCAATAACACGGCAACCCGAATTCCCCTTGTGAGCTGTTTTAGCCAGTTAATCGCGAACTCCTCCTGGAATACCTGACGTATGACATTTTTTAGAGTACCTGGGTGAACAGTATGACGATACACAACTTTTGTTCGGAGCCAATGTCCAATCGACTAATGCATGTGTCACACAAACCCCACAGAAACGTAAGCGGTGCTGGCACCGGGCAACCGTTGGCAGCTGCTGTGCAAAATTTGAAGATGACCTTCAAATTTTGCTCCAAACAATGTTTTCTAAACGTATTTTTCAGTGGATCTACCTCACAAACATCACCTACTACTGCGGTATGTTGAGCTTGTTACTCCGCGTGCCTAACGGCATCAAGTGGAAGATGTGCTTCATCCCGCGAACGAAATGAGCGGATGAAGCGCATCTGCGCGTGTTCAACATTAGATAAATCTCAGCTAAGTTGTCTTAAGTAGTTACACGCACTCCCTTGGTCAGAACACCAAGGAAATGGCGTTTCGAGGATGCCGCTTACAGCCCATCGCCACTCGAAGCGGGGACTCCGAGATCCGCTTTACGTGACCGAACCTGAGCGGGCAAGTTACCTAGCGCCCGATGTATGGAGTATGAAATATATTGTGGGGCTATCATAGTGTGGATGTTTATAATCTCTTCAGTAATTGACACCGCTGAGATAGGGGTTTCACAGTGTTCCGCAAGTTGCAAGTGGTATTAGTGCACCAGCAAAGTTTCCGAAGGGTTTTCAAATATTTGTGTAGTCTCCGTAAGGTTTGGACAATATTTTGACACAGAAAAAGGTCCAATCGGGTGTTCCTATCTCTTGTTTGAGTCAGTTGAAATTGTACGGAACTGCGGTATTCAAGTGAAGTGTAGTCTGACCAATTTCCGTGAGTCCATTCGGTCCTCCTAACCAGCCTAAAGCCGAGCATTGTATCACAAGGCTCTGAGCTAAATTGGTTATGAGTCCAAAACCGTTGAGCATGGCGCTCATAACGGTGAGGAAGTTAGATTCCTTGGGTCTTGAAATCCAGAAAGGCTCACGTATTCCGGGAGTGAGAGGTCCGTGTCCACATGTCAGAAGTGAGCCCTAGGGGCTCATGGCACACCGGTAGGGCTCAAATTCTACATATTCCTACTGTATCCAATGGGAGTAGGTCGAATCTGCTAGTAGGAATTGGCGGAAAAGGCCAGGAGACCAATTTTCGTGTTTGATTTTGACTGAGTATCCCATTTTGACAGCCGTATAGAAAGTTGAATCGGATATCTCATGTCGCTTGTTGACATGGCCGGTAAATTTGAAATCCCAGAAGCTTATACGATTTTGGGGCAGCTTCACACAAGAGCTCGGAAAACCCGATTGGACCTTTTTCTGTAGGAGGCTACACTCCAGCTTCTTCACTTCTTTACACTTTCGGGCTTAACCATTACTATCTATTAAACGACCGCACGAGGTATGATTTCGATACTACGGCGGTCAACTATCCGGAATATGCTTTCTATATTCACTTCAAGTTATGCTTTCAATGTATGCTTTCAATACAAATATACAACGGTTACGGTTTCGTACTTTTGGTGTTACTCTGATCTCAGTTCAGTTCTCATCTCCGAAACTGGTTACACTTAGAGTTCTTATACATTCATGAACTCTTTCTATAACTCAAGTGTACTGAGTACTCCGTACAACAGGCTAGGCACCTCACATCAACATCATTCTGATCGGTCCTACTGTACTCCATACTGAGTACTCTTGCGTTTTGTACTTAGCCGTTTTTCTTGCTCTTGTGCTTGCCTCCTAGCACAACTCCCCCCCCCTTAGGGAAGGTCACGTCCACGCTGACCACGTCGGACCAGTAAAGTTTTTATACAGATCTTCTACTGTTGCTCAGGATGATTATACAGGTCTCGGCCGCCTGTTGTCTGGGATGACATTACACTTCCCATGACACACCGCAGTAAGTAAGGAGAACAACCTCTTAAGCACAAGGGTCGGCCTCTCACCGGTCTGCCATCTGCACTACCAGGCTCCCCCAAGGCTCGAGATCTCACATCCATTACCACGCTCAAGGTTTCAAACCTTCCAACACGGTACACTTACAGGCGATGACAATAGGTTTGCCAATTACCCGACAATTCTCGGGATGCCGGCCCGGAGGAAAGGTTTTAAACCCCTACCGCCTCCTCGGAATGCGCAGAGCTTTTACCCAGATCTCCAACTGCTGCCCGGTCGTGCCAGGCCCAGAGCCAATGCTCTCATGAAATGGATTATACAGATTTCCACTTGTTGCCTGGCTGTACCGAGGCTAGAGCCACTGCTCGGTTGGATGGATTACCCAGGTTCTCACTCTGCCGCCTGGTCATTCCGAGGCTGGGGTCAAATGGATTATACAGATTTCCACCTGTTTGCCTGGCTGTGCCAAGGCTAGAGCCACTGCTCTGTTGGATCGATTACCCAGGTTCTCACCTGCTGCCTGGTCTCGCCGAGGCTGGAGCCACTGCTCTTCTCGAAACTCTCCGGCGCTCTCAATCGCTAAGACCACTCGCGTCAGATTCCCATCCGCCCTCGGGTATGATCGTCACTTCGGCTCGTACTCCCGCTAATGCTATCGGTTCCGGTTCAAACTCGGGCAGGTCGCTCTCAACAACAACTGCCTGGACTTAACCGCTCATCTCGCTTGGATCTTCCCTGACAAGCAATTCAGACAGGAACTCATGCACCTCTTCATGTAAGGTCAGGTTGTGGAAAAGTTGTTTTAACAGTGCTGAAGGGATCCCATACTAATTCTCTCGAGCTCCCATGCCCTTCGCAAACACACCTCCAACTCTCATCGCGCGCCCTCCTTGCGCGACCTTCTCGTGCCTACCGTGTTGCCGGAAAAACTCGCAAGGCGTGTCGGCATCGCACACTCGCAGGGGTGTGTGCAACGGAACGTTGGTCCAGATATGCGTGGGCTTTCTGTATGCGGTCCCGTATTTACAGTATGTGACGAGGTGCGGAGCCGGTAGATTGCTCATGCATCGACGCGAGTAGTGCAGACCGTGGGGCTCTCTTCCCTTCGGGTTCTCAATGAAGTATGCTTCGGGCCTCAAGTACCGGATGATCTCCAGTGTCCTACGAACTCGCCTGTCCGCAGCGCGCAAATCTCGGATGCCTACTGTCTTCGCCTGGCTGTACTCTGTACAAGGTGGGCTAGCCCAGACTACGTCGAAGTGTCCTGGTCTGAACTGTCGGTAGTCCCATCGCATGATATCCTCGCAATGTGTGGGACCCCACTTGGGCTGAATGTCCACGGCAACTACTTCGCTGTTTGGAAACGCTGCTTAGTAAACTGCCTCTCGACTGACCCGGTCCCACTGAACAATACGAGAATTTTAGACTGACCGACTGGTTCCTTCTCAAGTGCTGCGGCTCCGTTGACTGGCGGCAGGGTGCTCTGAACGGATACTCTCGCGAAAGTTCCTACTTCCTCATCAAACCTCTCCTCTGGCACCCATGGCATCGCGCCGTCTACTTTGAGCTCCTCTGAAAGTGTGGTCCACATTGCTCCTGCGGATTCGTCGCGCCTCTTACGGACCCTAAGCTTCTCTCGCTCCACTCTCTTAGCCTCGATCCTCTCAAACTCCAACAACGCCCGGTTGAGAACGCCGGGCCTGCCGGCTCCGTCCCAGTCCAGATCCTCTCGAGTCTTCCACTCGTTCTCACTGCGGGGCATCCCTGTCCACTTGACTAGGTACTCCGTCCATCTCCTGCCCTGACGCTGGCGCGTACGCGAACGCTCCACCCTCTCGACTTGGGTTTCCTTGCGCCCACTGACGTCCAACGGAGGAGGGGGGATCTCCTTATCTCTCTCGACAAAGCGGCTACTCGACTCCACCGGCGAAAGCCGGTCCACGGTGAACACATCGTGCACTTTTCACTGCTTAGGCGTCTGCAACCTATAGGCCGACGGCGCGCCCCTATCGCTTGCGGGGAGGGCCATCTGCCGGTCGCTGTGAAAGACTTCCAGCACCCGAAGGGGTCCGAGGCGCTTCTTAAGCAGTTTCTTGTGCAACCCGCGGTCGCCCGGCTGGGTGAGGTACGTGGCGTCTACCCACACCTCATCGCCTAATGCATAACTTCTGGCCTTGTGACGCGCGTCGTACTGGGCAATCTGCTGCTGCTGAGCCAAGAGCAGCTTCTCCCTAGCGAGCTGCAACTGGCGAACAAATTGGCGGGCTGTCTCGTGGGTTGTACCCTTTTTTACTGGTTGCGCCCCTCCCCCCCTTAGCTCGGCCTCTCCGTGATGCAAGTGTTGCCTCCACGAAGAAGTCTAGCTGAGAAGCCGGAGCGTGACCGTACGTCAGTTCAAAAGGGGTGAAGCCCGTGACGGCGGAACGAGAGACGGCGGAATGAGGTACGGGCTGCGCTCGTATTCCGCTTGCAAGGCACGGACGAACTCATCAGCCTTCAGTGGTCCCGACGCTGCTCTGACCTTCGTTGCAACCCCTGTAGTGACTAAAGGCTCGTCGGGTTCCGTCTCACTGTCCTTTCGCGCAGGTGGCGCTCGGGGCTTCGCCCTACTGGCTGCGGGGGCCCAAACCAGAAGGACCGGCCAGCGCAGCGGGGGCCGACCTCCATCGGGAGACTCGAAGAGGTGGTTGGGACGACCTCTCTCGTCCTTCATATCAAAGACTTTGACCGGATGAAGCCCATATTTGGGGTGAATCAACCGCCTCCAGGGAGCGTCATAGTCTGGTAGAAGGAACATCGCCGAGGTGTTTTCCGGATCGGCGCGCCACTCAGCAAGGAAATGCCGAAGAATTCTTTCTATCAAGTCCGAATCCTTCGTGTAAGGGGGGCTACACCAAACGTGTTTCCCGCGCCACTTTTCCTTCAAGCAGTCGGTCCAATAGGTGTCAACCTGCCGGTTAACGCCCATGGAGTCGCAACACGCGTCAACGTCAAACATCCCGTACTGGGCCGCTATCTCCTCAAATCGCTCCCTGATCAGCTTCCAGTCCGGGCGATCCACGGCCTGGTCGTAGTGGGAGCTACCTTCTGAGGGCTTACAGTAACGGGCTCAGGTGCCTCTCTGGCTGCCTTCGGATGACTCTGGGTCTCAGGATGGGGGGACTCGGCGGTTTCAGGTGCTTCTTTCGCTGCCTCCGGATGACTCTGGACTTCTGCTGCGGCCTGTTCCCTAGCTCGATTTGCTCTGGTCATGCCTGCTAGCGATTCGGCATCCCTTAAGGACTTCTCGCCTACTGCTAGGGTGTCAGCTGCGTCCAGCCAGAGGGCCGGCGTCTCTACCCAAGTGAGCCCGTTCAGATGGGTGAGCTCACCAATGACTGGTGACGGACTGGTGGGAGGGAAGGATTCGTCCTCGGAATCGCTATACTCGAAGGTGGCGCCTAGGACAGAGGTAGGATCCTCGTCCTCTTCGGATCTCTTGCCTTTCGGCTCAGAGTCCCTGGGTCCATCCGTGGCGCGATCCACTATCCCGAGGACAGAGGTAGGATCCTCGTCCTCTTCAGACCCCTTGCCTTTCGGCTCAGAGTCCCTGGGTCCATCCGTGGCGCGATCCACTATCCCCTTTTCCTTCAAGCCTTCCCTGGCTGACATTTCCTGATAGTCTGGTCGCCGGGACTGCGCATCCGGCACTACCAAGCAGCGTCCTGGCACGTGCTCCATCTGATGGACTCCTACCTCTACCAAGTCCTCGTACCAGCGAGCTTGACGTCGGCTGAGCTCCCTAGCTGGGGCGAAGAGCCGCTGGAGGGGTTTATGGTCCCCCATGAGCTTAAATGATGTAAAAATCAGATAATGTCTCCAGGTGACTGTGGTACAATGATGGATGGCACAAAGCTCTCGTTCCCCAGCGTGATAGTTCTGCTCTGCGCTGGAGAACTGCCGGCTTTCGAAGGCCAAGGGCTGCAAGCCTCGTCCCTGATCCTGCATGAGTACACCCCCTAGTGCTACCCCACTGGCATCTGTCTGCACGAAGAAGGGTCTGGAGCCGTCTGCGGCGCCCTTTTGATCGGGTAGGGCCAAGGCTGGGGAAGAAATCAAAGCAGTTTTCAGCTGTTTAAATGCTGCTTTTTCATTCTCGCCCCAGGTCCATTCCACGCCGGATTTGGTGAGGCGGGTCAGCGGGTACGCGAGGTCTGCGAAGTTCTGGATGTACCTTCGGTAGAAGCCACACATGCCCAGGAACTGTCGCACGTGTGTGACAGTCTCTAGGTCTGGCCAGTCGCGCACCGACGCGACCTTATCCTGCTGTGGGCGACATCCATCCCGATCCACCACGTGCCCTAGGAACCGGACTGCTCGTTTGCACAGTTTGACTTTTGACTTCTTAAGATAGACGGAATTCTTTCGACACGCTTCTAAGACCTGGCGGAGGTGGTCGAGATGTACCTCATGGGCGCTCTTACCCGGAACCTCAGCTGAGAAAATCATGATGTCATCTACAAACACCCTGCAAAAGGGTAGGTGCCCGAGATACTGGGTCATCATCCTTTGCCAGGTGCTTGGGGAGTTTGACAATCCCATAGGCATGACCAACCACTCGTACGCTCCAAAGTGCGTAGTCATTGCAGTCTTCTCCACGTCATCCGCTCCCATAGGGACCTACCAAAATCCCCAAAGGGCATCCATCGTAGAGAAGACGGTAGCCCCTTGTAGGTCATCTAAGAGACTCTGCACATCCGGAAGGGGGTACTTATCTTTGATCGTGATCTCATTGATCTGTCTGTAGTCGATGACTAGACGCAGCTCCTTGGGGTTACTTGGCTTGGGGACCATCAACACGGGATAGTCCCACGGAGAGGCTGAGGGTCGTATGTACCCTTTGGCTAAGAGTTCGTCTAGCTGTCGCCGGAGTTGCCGCAACTCCTCCTGCGACAACTTGTATCCTCGCCGGTGCAAGGGGTTCCCATTCGGATCTGGCCGGAGCCGGATGCCAACCTTGTACTCCCTTGACTGGACCGAGTCCGGCAGCTCGCGCGCATGTATTTCGACCAAGTGTGGCGTTTGCACGGCGCTCCCATGAAGATCGTCGGTGATCGGGACTCCCGCTTCAGAGATGAAATGCATCTCGAGCTACACCGGTTGATGGGAGTCCAGATTGCCTCTACCACGCCGTACCACCCACAAGGTGATGGGCAGGCAGAGCACACAAACCACACGCTCGAACGTATGTTACGCGCGTATGTCGACGCCAACCAGCACGATTGGGATTTGTGGTGTACCCCGGTCGAGTACGCCATCAATGACTCTCGTTCCGCCGTCACGGGCTTCACCCCTTTTGAACTGACGTACGGTCACGCTCCGGCCTCTCAGCTAGACTTCTTCGTGGAGGCAACACTTGCATCACGGAGAGGCCGAGCTAAGGGGGGGAGGGGCGCAACAGTAAAAAAGGGTACAACCCACGAGACAGCCCGCCAATTTGTTCGCCAGTTGCAGCTCGCTAGGGAGAAGCTGCTCTTGGCTCAGCAGCAACAGATCGCCCAGTACGACGCGCGTCACAAGGCCAGAAGTTACGCATTAGGCGATGAGGTGTGGGTAGACGCCACGTACCTCACCCAGCCGGGCGACTGCGGGTTGCACAAGAAACTGCTTAAGAAGCGCCTCGGACCCCTTCGGGTGCTGGAAGTCTTTCACAGCGACCGGCAGATGGCCCTCCCCGCAAGCGATAGGGGCGCGCCGTCGGCCTATAGGTTGCAGACGCCTAAGCAGTGAAAAGTGCACGATGTGTTCACCGTGGACCGGCTTTCGCCGGTGGAGTCGAGTAGCCGCTTTGTCGAGAGAGATAAGGAGATCCCCCCTCCTCCGTTGGACGTCAGTGGGCGCAAGGAAACCCAAGTCGAGAGGGTGGAGCGTTCGCGTACGCGCCAGCGTCAGGGCAGGAGATGGACGGAGTACCTAGTCAAGTGGACAGGGATGCCCCGCAGTGAGAACGAGTGGAAGACCCGAGAGGATCTGGAGTGGGACGGAGCCGGTAGGCCCGGCGTTCCCACCCGGGCGTTGTTGGAGTTTGAGAGGATCGAGGCTAAGAGAGTGGAGCGAGAGAAGCTTAGGGTCCGTAAGAGGCGCGACGAATCTGCAAGAGCAATGTGGACCACACTTTCAGAGGAGCTCAAAGTAGACGGCGCAATGCCATGGGTGCCAGAGGAGAGGTTTGATGAGGAAGTAGGAACTTTCGCGAGAGTATCCGTTCAGAGCACCCTGCCGCCAGTCAACGGAGCCGCAACACTTGAGAAGGAACCAGTCGGTCAGTCTAAAATTCTCATATTGTTCAGTGGGACCGGGTCAGTCGAGAGGCAGTTTACTAAGCAGTTTCCAAACAGCGAAGTAGTTGCCGTGGACATTCAGCCCAAGTGGGGACCCACACATTGCGAGGATATCATGCGATGGGACTACCGACAGTTCAGACCAGGACACTTCGACGTAGTGTGATACTATTTTGTAGGAGGCTACACTCCAGCTTCTTCACTTCTTTACACTTTCGGGCTTAACTATTACTATCTATTAAACAACCGCACGAGGTATGATTTCGATACTACGGCGGTCAACTATCCGGAATATGCTTTCTATATTCACTTCAAGTTATGCTTTCAATGTATGCTTTCAATACAAATATACGACGGTTACGGTTTCGTACTTTTGGTGTTACTCTTATCTCAGTTCAGTTCTCATCTCCGAAACTGGTTACACTTAGAGTTCTTATACATTCATGAACTCTTTCTATAACTCAACTGTACTGAGTACTCCGTACAACAGGCTAGGCACCTCACATCAACATCATTCTGATCGGTCCTACTGTACTCCATACTAAGGTACTCTTGCGTTTTGTACTTAGCCGTTTTTCTTGCTCTTGTGCTTGCCTCCTAGCACATTTTCTGTGTCAAAATATTGTCCGAACCTCTACGGATAATATGTTCTATCAGAAAACCAGTTCGGACCCCGGGAGACAGTAGGAGAGAGCCACACTTTCGGATGTTTATCGCCGAAACGTGATCTCCAGATGAGAGCCAGACGCTCGTGTTAGCGTTGGAATTCTCAAAAAGGGATGGAGCAAAGTAAATTGCGAATACAAAATAAGAAAATAGGTACCTGTACCATCAATTTTCGAGGGACACTTCTCTGAAACGTCGGATGAACGAAGACAACTCTACCCCCGTGTGTCGGCATAATGGAACCAACTCTTGGGATTTTCCGACACTCTGCAGCTTCACTAGAGATTGATGGAAGGAAATCGCAACACAAATAATGCAAAATACTTAAACTGGACTAACTTTTTATGTGGTCATTTCTTCCTGAAGTTTTGATTTGACAACGGGTGCCGTGATTCAACGTCTCGTCTCACAGTCCTCTCTGGAGCTCTTAGAATTCCAACACGGTCGGACGGATCTTTCAGACCACCGATGGAGCAACGGGCGGAGAAAAATAAATCGCTGACAGACCGACCTTTATCGTAGCTACACCACATGGAGGTTGGAGTCAGTCATAGTGCAAACGGAAGCTCCGTCCAGCTCTCACCACGGGCATTCCTCCCTCACGAGAGACGTGACCGCAAGCCCGTAAGTGCAGCAGCTGGCCGGTGACACATATAAGCCTCAAGGAAAATATTTGAAAGTCCTTTCGGAAACTTTGCGGTGCACTACCGGTGCACTGCTGCCTCTTGCAACTTGCGGAACGCAAGAAGTGTTCCTCGAAAGATTCGGACGGGTTTCGATAGCGGCTCAGATGTCACTACGATTCGATCCAGCGACCGATACAGACTCTACGGTAGTATGAATGCCATCGCGAGTATAATTCTGTCACAAAAATCGTGTTCATAACAAAATCGAAACGTAGTACGTTGTTACACTGCCTCGCATCATCCCAACTCTTGGGTTCTCAAGGGTTGTTACAAAGTATTGCGCCATCCCAATTCGTGGGTGTTGAAGGGTGGCTATGGTCTTCTACCGATTAGTGATGAGCGGTGGGATCGCAAACACCAAGCCGAGGCGCCCCGTCTGCGAGCGGGGCAACCCAGGCCCCCCTCACGATCTTTGGGCTTTTGTTGTTGTGCGCCAGCTGGAGCGCAGTGCATGGGGATCGATGGCATCCGTGCACCAAGACAGGCACCCGATTGACAGGGGAGCGGGGGAGGGGAAGCAGATCACTTGCCACACGTCGGACATTCGCAGCGCAGGCACGGACGCGGACGTCAGCATCACGCTCGTTGGCGGCGCAGGCACCCTCGGGCCAAAGGTCCTGCAGCACTCCAACTCTAATCTCTTCGAGGTGCGAACCCCGCGCATGCCTCCCGGTGTCTCCGCTTGACACGCCTCCAAAGATCTCGCAGATCCAGCCCCAGTTGAACATCCAATCGCGTGCCTTGTTTAATCAGATGCTTCGCGTGTGTGTCCCTAGATTATGACACGCTGCCAGCAAAGTGTTCTTTCTGATTCTTGCCCTCGTAGGGTATGTGGCTTCTTTTTGCTGGCTCGCTGGCGTGCCATCTCGGGATGCTGACGTTGACGTTGACAATCCGGGTCAAATTTGAAGCATGGATCCTCGGACAAAGATGAAGGGCTTCGGTGAATGTTACACCAAAGTCTTTTCGAAATTCCGTATATTCCTTTGAAGCCCAAACCGCCAGGTTGCATGCCCCAAGAGTCCTCACCAGGGCTCTGCAGCGTCCCGCAACCCCCTGCGAACCATCGATGCTCTGCATGAATATTGGCAAAGGTCGAAACGCCCACAGAGCCCTGTGAAGGGCCCCTTCATGCTCAAAGTGGAGCCATCAGGGGGGAGGTGCATGGACGTGGGCACATCCGCCAAGCTGAAAAAAGTAATTTAGGATTGTCACCAAACGGTTCACGCACCCTCGTCCCTGTATCGCCCCGCTGTGCCAAGGGGCTCAGCGATGCGGAAGGCGCCCCTCGAGGCAGCTGAGGCAAACAACTCCACGCACCCCATCATGCACACGGCAGGGGCAAAAGCCTCGGATGTGCGTTGGCTATTGGCTCTCGGAGCACAGCTTGCAGTCGCCGGCGGAGATCTGAGTCCTAGGATGGAAGCGGGACGGGCGGGGTGCACGCCGATGCCGCAGCGTGGTGTGAAGGACGAATTTCTGCTGGAGGGCACCTTCCTCGGTGACATCAACCGCATCGAGATTGGCCATAACAACAAAGGGTTCGGGGCCGGGTGGCACTTGGATCGCGTGGAGGTGAGCGATGAGAACCACAACAGATCGTACCACTTCCCCTGCAAGCAGTGGTTCGACTCCAGCCGGGTGTGTTACCGCCCCGCCCCGCCCCTACCCCTTTCCCGTCCAAGTAGGGTCCGGCCTGGTTCCACCGTCCGGACTTGATCTAAGGTGGACGTGCAGGGGTGACCTTGGAGAGGGGGAGGGCAAATATGCCCAGGGAGATAAGAAGGTGATGCGGACCATCACTGCCGCCCAGCTGGCACGGGCCGACAGTAAGAACACTTGCACATATAAGGTGCCCTCCCGCAGGGCGCGTGTCCACCGACCTACGCCCCCCCAATGCTCGCCTCGTGGCTATACATCTAAGCCCTTGAGGTGCCAGCATTGGTAATGCCTTTAGGTCCAACCTCCTTCCAACCCGACCCCGGTGAGGGGGGTTTGCACTGCGATGTGCAGCACCCAACTCACTGAGCTCTTAGTTGGAGTGGCGCACATTTGAACCCCCCGGCCCGAGGGCCCCCTCCCGCAAGGGCCTCTCACTGCGAGGTGACCCCCCTCCATGCATGGGGCGCCCTCAGGTGAAGGTGTACACTGGCGACATGCGGAGCGCGGGCACGGACGCCAGCGTGTTCATCATTTTCCACGGCTCGCGGATACCAGCGGTGCAGGCCCGACGTCACTTCTTCCTCCCACCCGTCCCCTGCGCACTGCATTCTGATCCTCGACCGTGTCAGTGATAAACTCCTATCCTTGCACCATGGTTTGCTCTGCGGATGTGAGCCACTAGATGCTGCTAATGTGAGCCGCCGGATGCTGCTGATGTGAGCCGCCGGATGCTGCTGATGTGAGCCGGATGCTGCTGATGCGCCGGATGCTGCTGATGTGAGCCGGATGCTGCTGATGTGAGCCGGATGCTGCGATATGAGCCTCCGGATGCTGCTGATTCGAGCCGCCGGATGCTGCAGATGTGAGCCGCCGGATGCTGCATGTGAGCGCCGGATGCTGCTGGATGTGAGCCGCCGATGCTGCCGATGTGAGCCGCCGGATGCTGCCATGTGAGCCGCCGGATGCTTGAGCCGCCGGATGCTGCTGATGTGAGCTGCCGGATGCTGCTGATGTGAGCCGTCGGATGCTGCTGATGTGAGCCGCCGGATGCAGTGGATGGTGCATGCAGCGGATTCCTGCTGGATCTCAAAAGAGTCATCTCGCCGCTCGACTGCCCATCACGTCAGGGAGAACGCCGGTCGCCGGCGCAGGCGCGTGCCAATCTTGACCTTCAATGGCGGTTGGCATGAGAGAGAGCGGGCGGGGATGGGCTGGGGCTGACCCTGCCTCAGAGCGCCAAGAAGAACTTAGAGAGCCAAGGTGGGCCACCCTTCTCGCACCGCTCGTGCGCCCGGCTCCCGCTTTGCTCACCGGAGCACTCCAGCTTGGCTCCGGTCGTGGCAGAGGCATCCAGGCGCCCCCCGTCCACCCTGGCAGGGAGGGAGTGGCTGCATTGGAGATGCGCGACACCGTGCCACGAGTGCAGCGCGGGCGTCAGGAAGGCAGAGTGGGTCGATCGCTGCTGGCAAGCACGAGCGCGGCATGGTCTGGGCGAGACACGCCGCCCGCTTCCGCTGGAGAGTGTTGGGCGGCGCCCTCCCTGCTGGAGATTAGCGAAGCGCGTTTCCCGGGTCTGACAAGGCCTTCTCCCGCGATGACACGAGCGGTGGGGGGAGGTACGATGGGCCTCCTCCGGCGCAGGGAAGGACTTGTTCGAGCGCGGCCAGGTGGACGAGTTCATGTTCGAGTTCGACGACGTGGGCGATGTCAATACCATCACCGTCGGCCACGACAACCGCGGCCTGGGCGCTGGATGGTTCCTAAATCACGTATGAAGCCAGCCTTCGCCCGGCCCCTGCAGCCTGCATGCCCACCAGACACCAGGCCGCGGTGATTGTGCGGCCTCCGGCTGATGTGGCAGCGGCGCGCACGGCACTGTCGTGGAAGGGCCGCTGCCTCCTTTGAAGACGAAGAGGCGTCCCGTCGAGTGTTGCATGTGGGGGAACCGCCGCCCCGACTCACCGCCGCAGCCAACTTGCAGATCGGTTCTCCTCTTTCCCTTGAGCTCTGGCGTGCGCGAGGATGGGGGGTGGGGGGTGGGGGGGTTCTCGCGTATGGCGGCAAAAATAATCATTTAAATCTTTCAGCAACGGCCTTCATGGAATTTCCACTTGACGTGTTCTTCTCGCCTCTCCGCCCGCTTTACCCATCCCCTGCACCTCCTGCCTCTGCCCTTGCCCCTCTCCGCCTGCAGGTGGAGGTCACGGTTCTGGGCAAGCAGCCGACGCAGTACTTTGTGTGCCGGCAGTGGCTCGACAAGAAGAAGGGGGATTTCTTGATTGAGCGCACCATCCAGGTCAGAGCGCCCCTGATTCGATGTAGGCGATAGCTCGAGGTCAGAGTATAGGCTGCGCATCCCACACGCAGTGTCAGGCCGCAGCGGTAGGTGGTGCGTCTCGTAGAGGAGATCGGAGCGGCTGGTCACCAGCAGGCGCTCGCCATCGCGACCCAGGCACAGCTTTGCAACGTCCGCTGCCCTCCGCATGCGCCAGCGTTCCACCAGCCCGTGCCTTGGTGGTGATATCTCTGGACATCACTAGAGCCAAGCAACGGGCATTGAGTGCATGTGCGAGGAAGGCGCACGCCCCCAGCGGGTGCCCAAAGTGGCTCTGCTTACCTCAGAGGTTCAGGTGATAACATTGTATGGGTACAACGTGAAATTCGAGATCCCAAGCAGAGCAGTGGCAACGGATTACCATAGATCTCAGGCAGCAATCACAGCGGGAAACTGGGAGGCGCCTGAGGAGGCGTCGGGCGTCTGCGGAAGCTCCGGGCGCCTGAGGAGGCGTCGGGCGTCTGAGGTGCAGGCCTCCGCTTTCCTGCCGGACGACGGGCAGTGCCAGTACAAGGTGGTGGTGACGACCGGGGACCACCGCGGTGCGGGCACGGACGCAACGGTGCGCGTGGTGATCTACGGGGACAAGGGCCAGACTGCTCTCATCCCGCTCATCAGCGACTCCAAGAACCTCTTTGAGCGCGCGCAGGTCCTCCTTCCACCTCCCTCTCGGCCCTCCACCTGCCGCCCTCTCAATAGCTCCCAGCTGAAGCAGTGTGCAGTCAGCTGCGACTCACTTGTTCAGCTGAAGCAGTGTGCAGTCAGCTGCGACCTCACTTGTTCAGCTGAAGCGGTGTGCAGTCAGCTGCGACCTCGCTTGTTCAGCTGAAGCGGTGTGCAGTCAGCTGCGACTCACTTGTTCAGCTGAAGCGGTGTGCAGTCAGCTGCGACCTCACTTGTTCAGCTGAAGCGGTGTGCAGTCAGCTGCGACTCACTTGTTCAGCGCTCTCTTTCTGATCCCTGGTTGAAGCGGATTGCTGCCATTCCTTTTTGCTGACCCCCTCTGAGGGGCGCCTGCGAGGACACGGGACCCCCCCCAGTCAACCCTGCGGCTTTGCATGGGGACTTCGCCAGCGCCGGCTTGGAAGCAGTATACGTGAAAGGAATGAACAAAAACGCGTGCAGCCATGGATTCCACGTGCAAGGTGCTCCAGGTGGCGGGTTGTGAATGGATCTGATCATGCCGGGATCGCTCGCGAGCTAGTGGCGGCGCCGCGTCAAGCTCGTGAATGCAGCGGCCAGGTGGATCATCCAGGGGGCGGGTCGCCAGGGAGCGCCCCAGGTTTCTGTGCTCAAAAGTGAGCTGCAGGAGCTGCGGCCTCGGTGCTGTGCCTCGCGCAAAAGAGTCGGGGGAGAGGGCGTCAGCATCGATTCTGAGCTGGCGATGACTCGGACTCGAGTGTCCTCACAGAGATAATACGATGTGTTCAGGGGGGTGGCGGAGCGGGTGGGCACTGTGCCAGGTGGACGAGTTCCTGGTGCAAGGAGCGAATGTGGGAAACATCACGCGCCTCCAGGTCCGCTTGATACCCGCTCGTGTCGGCCCTCGACGCTCGCATGCCGCCAAGCCCCGAATCGGGAGGTCACGGTTGGCAATATTCGCAGTCTCTTGATGAAAGGGGCGCGCTCGGATACCCCCTGTGGCGGACGCGAAGCGGGGGCGCGCTCTGATACCCCCTGTGGCGGAAGGGCACGCTCGGATAGCCCCTAAGACGGGCGTGTGAAGGGGAGGGGTGCTGGGGTTGGCCAATGCGCGCCCGCAGATTGGCCACGACAACAAGGGGTGGTGGGCAAACTGGCACTGTAAGCAGGTGCGTCCCGGACCTGCCTGAGCCGCGCTTGCCTGAGCTGAGCCGCCTGCATCCGTGGCGTGTTCCAAGCCGTGGGCAGGGCCATTCACGGGTGGGAGGGGGGCCTAGCCACCAGGTGGAGGTCACAAGCCTGGCTAACAAGCAGGAAGTGAAGTTCTTCTGCGACCAGGTCCTTGCCCTCTCGAAGCCTCCGTGGCCGCAGGCGCCCGCACGCGCCACCTCAGCGCATGCGCCGGTCTCCACGCGCCCGGCACCGGAACACGCGCGCAAGTCTTGAGCCGCTGTGAGCGAGGACAGATGTTGCCGTGAGCGTGCTGACATGACGAGGGCGACCACGGGCCCCGCGAAGATCGGCCTTGGTCAGCGCTGTGACAGAGCGCGGGGAGGGGCGTCGCCAGTGGTTCGACAAGAAGAAGGGCGATGGCCAAATTATCCGCGAGCTGACACCGCTCGTGGGCGGCGGCCAGCAACAGGCCGCACTGCAGAAGTACACGGTGCGGGCGCGCCTCCTCATCCGCCCCTTCCTCCCCGCAGCTTTTGGACATGGCCTGGGTTGCGCGTCGCCAGGGTTGTCCGCTGCTTCGTTGCGCTCCACCATCCCCTCAGGCGCGCGGCCGTAACTCACCACGCCTCGGCGCTCTCAGGCGCTCGCAGGGCCCCGCGGGGTGCGCCTTGCCCGGGAGTGACATTCAAGTGCCTTCGTGGAAAACGCGTTCCCTCTGGCATCCCGGGCAGTGGACAGGCTGAGCTGGCAAGGTGGTGGGAGGGTGAGGCGAGGCCAGGTGACCACGCACACGGCGGATGTGCGTGGGGCCGGCACGGATGCTGATGTGTACATCACCCTCGTGGGGACCACTAGCCGCGTCGGGCCTCGCTTCCTGGTCCCCCCCTCCGGGGACCCCTTCGAGGTGCTTTCCGCGGAGACCCGCCGCCCCTTGCCTGCTGCCACATATGCCGCGTCAGCCTCGAAGCTGACTACCGGGAAAGGCGAGTGGAGATGGATAGTCATGACTGAGGAGATCAGGAGGAGCGCTCTGCAAGGCAGCGCCGGGGATGAGAGCCGGCGCCTCGCACTTCCCCCCCCGAGGCCATGAACGCAGCAGTGGTGACTATGGGGGGTCGGGAGGGTGCAGAGAGGGCAAGCAGACAGTTTTACCTTCGAGGCCGGGGACGTGGGCGCAGTCACGCAAATCATCATCGGTCACAACAACAAGGCGAGGACTGCTCGCTGCCTGTGGACCTTTCCCCCGCTAGCTGGCTCATATCCGCGCTGACTACGATGCGTGGCTGACTCTTCTGCGTTTGAGCGAGGGACGCTGTAGATCTTGAGCTGCCGTGAAGCTCGAGATGGGGTCGCAATGGAGTTGTCTTCCCCCACACCCGCACACCGTCCCTCACTAGTTTCGCATTCCCAGGTTATCGCACTCCTGTTGCTGAGGACCCCGACGATTCCAAAGGCAGCCGTCCGATCGACTGTGCTGCGACCCGGCAATTCCAAAGGCAGCCGTCCGATCGACTGTGCTGCGCCCCGGCGATTCCAAAGGCAGCCGTCTGATCGACTGTGCTGCGCCCCGGCAATTCCAAAGGCAGCCGTCTGATCGACTGTGCTGCGCCCCGGCAATTCCAAAGGCAGCCGTCTGATCTACTATGCTGTGCAAGAGGCAAGCTTTAGTACAGTGAGGAATCGCGCAGCGCCACTCCTCTCCGCTGACGTGGCTTTGGGCTCCTCTCCGCTGACGTGGCTTTGGGCTCCGCTCCGCTGACGTGGCTTTGGGCTCCTCTCCGTTGACGTGGCTTTGGGCTCCTCTCCGCGGCGTGCTGGGCTCCTCTCCGCTGACGTGGCGTTGAGGCTCTCCGCTCCGCTGACGTGACTTTGGGCTCCCTCCGCGATGGCTTTGGGCTCCTCTCCGTTGACGTGGCTTTGGGCTCCCTCTCCGCTGACGTGGCTTTAGGCTCCTCTCCGCTGACGTGGCTTTGGGCTCCTCTCCGTTGACGTGGCTTTGGGCTTCTCCTCTCCTCTCCGTTGACGTGGTGGGCGTTGACGTTGGGCTCCTCTCTGTTGACGTGGCTTTGGGCTCCTCTCCGTTGACGTGGCTTTGGGCTCCTCTCCGTTGACGTGGCTTTACGTGGCTTTGGGCTCCTCTCCGCTGACGTGGCTTTGGGCTCCTCTCCGTTGGACGTGGCTTTGGGCTCCCTCTCCGCTGACGTGGCTTTGGGCTCCTCTCCGCTGACGTGGCTTTGGGCTCCTCTACGTTGACATGGCTTTGGGCTCGGGGATGCGGGAGCTCGAGACGGGTGCGCCAGGGCTGGGGCGCTGCCTGGATGTTGGATTTCGTGGAGGTGGTCGCGCAGAGCACGCAGCAGACGGTGTTCTTCCCCAGCAAGCAATGGTTCGACGCCAAGCAGGTGATACAACAGTCCAGACGCGCCGGCCCACCGACCACTCCACTTGCCTATTGTACGGAAGGGCGTCCCTCTATAGGGGCTGGCAGGTGGGCAGGGGCACCCTGATTCCCATGCCGATGAACATGGCCATCGCCCTAGGTGAGAAGGTATTCGTCTTCGGAGCGCGTCATAAGCCATGATGACACAAAGCGTCATAAGTCATGATGACACAAAGCGTCATCAGCCATGATGACACAAAGCATCGGAGAAACTGAGAGGGAAACTGCCGCCGTGAGGGGTAAGAGCCATGCCACCGGCATGCCCCCGTCGCGATGTGTGGGATGGTCACAGGGCCCGTGTGAGGTTGGATGTTGGCCTGCGGCGGGCAGGGTGACCGCAAAATCGAGCGCACAATCGACGCTGTGTCGAATAAGCCAAACGCTGGGAAAACCAGCTACAAGCTGGAGGTGCACACATCCGACTTGAAGGTGCTGGCCCTGGCCCTGGCAGCCCGGCCTCGCCTCTGCCTGGAGTGAGGCGAATGTGCGTCTCTCCTGGGACAGACGCACGAGGCGATCGAAGCACTGATTACCTCTCAGTATTTTGCATGTCAGTCTCCTTCCTTCCATCACGTCCACGGCCACGTCTCAGTCTCCTTCTTTTCAAGACGTCCACGGCCGCGTATCGGGCTCCTTCCTTCCATGACGTCCACGGCCGCGTCTCGGGCTCCTTCCTTCCATGACGTCCACGGCCGCGTCTCAGTCTCCTTCCTTCCATGACGCCCACGGCCACGCTTTCAGTCTCCCCTTCCATGACGTCCACGGCCGCGTCTCAGTCTCCTTCCTTCCATGACGTCCACGGCCACGTCTCAGTCTCCTTCCTTTCATGACGCCCACGGCCACGCCTCAGTCTCCTTCCTTCCATGACGCCCACGTCCACGTCTCAGTCTCTTCTTTCCATGCGTCCACGGCCACGTCTCAATCTCCTTCCTTTCATGACGTCCACGGCCACGTCTCAGTCTCCTTCCTTTCAGCGCGTTGAGAATCGGAGCACCTTCCTTTCAATGTGTTCCTTTCACGTGGACTCGCAGTCCGGCCCCTCCTCTGGACTCAGCCCGGTGCTCTCGCGCGGCGGCGGCGCAGAACGCCGGGACCGATGCCAATGTCAGCGTCGTCGTCTTCGGGAACAAGGGCATGAGCGGTCCCCGGCCGCTGCCTGCTGGGAAGGAGGCATTCGAACGCGGCAGTGTGGACTATTTTGTGATCGAGACCGACAACGACCTCGGGGAGCTCGAGCGGCTGCAAATCGGGCACGATGACAAGGTGAGCCGAAGGATCGGCTGTGCGACCCTGTCCCTTCGCGGCGCTTCAGATCCGACGACCGCTGTTGGACCCTGTCCCTGCGCGGCCCTTCAGATCCGACGACCGATGTTGGAAGACGCAGCTGGAGCCTCTCGCGCGCCCTTGCTTGGCGCCACGTGTGCGCAGCCTGCCGGGAGCGGGTGGGCGCAGGACAGGCTGGCGAGGCGCTTCTGACCATGGAGAAGTGACACGTGGAGGTGCGAGGGGCGCTGCCTGCAGACGGGTAGCCGCCATGGATTGGTTCTTGGTGGGCGTGCCTATCCACTCACAAGTGGCTGGCACGAGGGATCGGGACGGCGGTGGGGGGCATGCAGAGGAACCTCTTCAAGAAAGCTCATAGAGAGCGAGGTCCGGTCTAAGGTCCGGAGGGCGGGGAAGCTGGGGCGCAGGGGTGGTTTGCTGGCTGGCACCTAAGCCATGTGGAGGTCACAAGCATGACAACTAATCAGACCTGGCTCTTCCCCTGCCAGAAGTGCGTTCTATCTTCGTGGAACCGCCCCCTAACCCGCCCTTGTTCCTCCTTTCAGCCGCGACCATTCCCCCGCATCTCTGTGAGTGGCCGACCACGTACCTCCCGAGCATTCCCTGCTGCTACCCAGCCGGGTGGGGTGCCATCCCACGCGGTGATTTGGTGGCCACGTGGCCACGGTGGCGCGTCCTGGGATTCCCTGCACCATGTGTGGCATCTCGCCGATTGCTTCCTCTCGTATCTGGTCATTGAAGCGCGCTGCTGAGGAGCCTCTGCCACGTCATGGGGGGGGCCGTGCCTCAGGTGGATGGACAAAAAGAAGGAGGACAAGATGATTCAGCGGATGCTCACCGTGGGACAGCTCTCTGCGGCTGCGCCTTCACAACCTCCCCCGGAGCAGCAGCAGCAGCAGCAGCAGCCTCCTGCCCCTGCTCCCGCCTCTGCTCCCGCCCCTGCCCCTGCCCCACCCCTGCTCCTGCCCCCACGCCGCAGCCGGCACCGTCTCCCACTCCGGCCCCCGCCCTGCAGCAGCCCCGGCTCGCACCACCTACAAGCTGCTCATCGCTACCTCAGACGTCAAGGTGGTTCCCATCTCCCGCGACTCCCGCCTTGGGCCCCCCTTGCAACGTGACTGGAGGCGAGAGCAGGAGCGAGACTTTGCGGTTGGCCCTCACCAGTCAAATGGGCGCCCTGCTCCCAAGGCGATGTCGAGTTCTAGCTTGAGCCGGCTGGAGCTCTGCCGGAGTCTCTGGCGCCTGCGCCCTCCCTCCAGGGGCCTCGGGGAAGCCGCAGGACGCTGGCGCTGCCCCTGGCTGTGCCTGCGTGACGCTGATGTGGAGGCGGCGGTTTCCAATTGGGCGCAGAACGCCGGGACAGACTCGAATGTCTCTGTGAAGCTCTTCGGAGAGAACGGGCAGGAGGGGCCTGCGAAGCAGCTCATCGCCAAGCGCGGGCAGCTCGAGAGGGGCAACAACGACAACTTTACCATCAACACAGTGGTGCACGCCTCTCCGTGGTGCTTGCGTGTTTTGTCGGCTGATCTCGTGCCATTCAGTGTGCGCGCGTGCGGCCTTTGCTGCGAGGAGAGGCAGGGGGTGGTAGCATCCACGCTCCGTGTCCACCCTTGATTGCCAGCGGTGCCCGCCCGCATCGAGTGGCCCTTCTGGCGGAGCTGGCTGAGTGCGCTTGCACACGGCCTGGCTCGGATAGGTACGGGGAGCCCGGGTGGCCACGTGCACCGCTCCGCGGGGGTTCCACTCAGATGCGCTCGACTTTGCCTAACCCGGGCAGTCAGCACGGGCAGGCGTGCCAGCACGGAACATCTCCGCCAAAGCCTGAAGCGCTGCGCTGGAAAGGTCTTGGACGGCACCACATTTTCATGTTTTCGACGAGGATGCATGTGTGTTTGTGGAACCGATACCCGCGAATCGACGTGCAGAGTTGTGTGAAGTTACGCTGGTGGTTGGCAGTGGTTAGTCCATGCATCCAGGCATCCATACTGTGTTGCATTTGGTTTGAGATGCGTGTGCGTCGGTGGTATTGTGTCACGGCCCCGCCCTGTTCCTGAATGCTTCTCATATCCACCGGGATGATGGTGGGCTGGCTTTTGTCGGCCGATCTCATGCCGTTCATGTGTGTGTGTGTGACATTGTGCCATCTCGTTGTGAACGGGGACGGCCACTGGAATGATTTGGATGATGGGATGTGGCTGTCCCTGTGGTACCCTTCTGACGGGTACTGCCTCTTTGAGTGCGTCGGGGATTCGTCCACGGCTCGTTTTTTGGGAGTGTCTTGGATTCGTCTGACGCTAGCTCCCTCTCCGTGTACAGTGCTCATGGTTATTACACATGCCGGGGGACTTGTGTTCTTTGACCTTGATATGAAGTACTGGCGGATCGCTGTGAACGGGGACGGCCGCCGGGTGGAAGTGGGTTTTGGGAGGCGGTTATCCCTGTGGTGCCATTCTGGCGGGCACTGCCTCTTGGAGAGCTCGGTAGATTCGTCTGTCGTGCTGCGAGGAGAGGCAGAAGGTGGTGAAATACACCTTCTGTGTTTTCCCTTGAATTTTGTGGGGAGCACTTAGGTGCCCGCATGTTTCCTTTTTTTGACATGGGGTGTCCATGCTGTGTGGTGTGACTGCATTCATGACATAACCATGGACCAACAGGTCCCATCCATCGACCGGGAGCCACTGGGGGCATGCCAGCAGGGTCCGCTTACTCCGTAACCCAGAGACCAACAGTTGTTTGGCGACGATCGGTCACATCGTATCATCTTTCCATGCTGCTTTGCATTTGGGTTGGGAATATGTATGCGTTTGTGGTATCTTGTCACGGCCCCGCCCTGCTCTTGATTTGCTTTTCACATCCACTGGGATGATGATGGGCTGGCTTTTGTTGGCCGATCTCATGCCGTTCAGTGTGTTAACATGCTGTGTGGTGTGACTGCATTCATGACATAACCATGGACCAACAGGTCCCATCCATCGACCGGGAGCCACTGGGGGGCATGCCAGCAGGGTCCGCTTACTCCGTAACCCAGAGACCAACAGTTGTTTGGCGACGATCGGTCACATCGTATCATCTTTCCATGCTGCTTTGCATTTGGGTTGGGAATATGTATGCGTTTGTGGTATCTTGTCACGGCCCCGCCCTGCTCTTGATTTGCTTCTCACATCCACTGGGATGATGGTGGGCTGGCTTTTGTTGGCCGATCTCATGCCGTTCAGTGTGACATTGTGCCGCGGCCCCGCCCTGCTCCTCAATGCTTCTCTCAGTTAATGGGATGGTCGTGGGCTGGCGTACTTGATGCCGTTCAGTGCATGTAGCTCTCACCCTGTGAGCTCGCTTCTTGGTAGAATGCCCACGGAGAGGGAAAGCTGCGCCTTTTTTTCTTGGACCAGGAGAGGAGGAGGGATTCCCCCGCAGAACACGGGCGCAATCGCGTCACTATTGTGATCGCTGTTGTGAGCGCCTTTTGGGGGGGAATCGCCGAATCGTGATCAAGACGGCTCAAAGAGCGCTGGGGAGGGCATGGCTGGGAAATCGTTGGCACGTGGCAGGACGTGGGCAGGCCAGCGCGGCTGCAGATAGGCCACGACAATACAGGCTTCGGGCCCGGGTGGCACCTTAGTCACGTCACCGTGACGCGCGTTGAGTCCGGCGAAGAGGCCACCTTCATCTGCCAGCAGTGCGCCCCTGACCGCCGCCCGCCCACTTTCCCCTTTGATTGATCGCCTGCCCACGCAGTGTGCGGCATCCTGCGGTTGTGGAATGCTACTTGCCACAAGCTCACTGCCGAGCGTTGGATGATCCCGTCTCACAAAGGCATTTTGAGCGACGCTTTACTTCTGTGTGGCTCCTGGTTCCTGCGTGGATCACGAAGCTCGCGGCGCGGCCTCTCTAGAGGCCCGGACACTCCGGCGATGGGCGAGTAGGAAGTGGGAGAGGCAGAAAAGCTACACTTGCCGATTCGCCGACACCGAGAAGGAAGAAACAGTGGCTGAGTCATCCATGTCGATGTGAAACGTTCGATCGATTATCCATGCATTCTGATTTCGATCGATGGACAAGAAACACAGCTCGATAAGTAGGAGTCTCCGCAAGTGTCGTCTGCCTGCAGTCGACTGTTTCTTGCCCCTGCGCGTGGACGAGCGATTATTCTCCGCCTTCCTTGAGGCCCCCTTTGATCCCCCTTTGGCCAGCGATTTCCCTCTCAGCCCCGAAGGGCTCTGCCGAGACGTAGTTTTGCCGGTGCTTTGCCAAAAGAAATCCGAGTGCGCTCGCGAGCTTCGGCTTTACCTTCTAGAATCAATGGCATATGTGTGCAGCTCCGTGGTAAGGGAGTCGTGCAGTCCGCCCGCCGTCGGATCATTCATCACAGGACTGTGCGGCGAAGCATCAGTCCGCCCGCCGTCGGATCATTCATCACAGGACTGTGCGGCGAAGCATCAGTCCGCGCTGGCCCAGCTCTCCGGGAGATCAGCGCCCGACGTTGAAGAGGTCTTTGTCGAAGCCCCTAGCAACGGTGAGCGCGCTGAGTGTGCGGGAGCGCCCTCTTCGATGCAGATGGCTGGACAAGACCGAGGGCGACAAGCTCACGACACGAATACTCACTGCCAGCTCAACCGCACCCCTCGGAGCGCCGTCAACAAAGAAGTGCGCTGCCGCATCGCCTCTCCCAGCCTGCACGGTGCCCATTGCCAGCACCCGGCGGTGGTCGGGCCAAAGCGCACTGCCCCGCGCTTTCCTCGATGCAAATGCAGTGCAATATGAACGGCTGCGCTCTCTTTGATGCAAGTTCAGTGCAAAATCAACGGCTCGCGAGACCTCGGAATCACCTCAGAATCAGAGGGTGAACGTCGACTCTTCCGAGACCGGAAGGCATCGCATGAGTGGTGGTGAGGGTCGTGGTGGTGCAGGGAATTGCCAGCGAATGAAGCTCCCCCAGCTGCGAGCGGTGCGCCACACACACCCCATTCACCTTATCGTTGGACCGGTGTCTTTGGCACCAGATAACCACAGAATGCCGGCTGCACTATGTACCGACACCGGGGATCAAAGGATGCAGGACACACCTTGGGACACTCGTGCAGATTTGTCGGAGCTTACGAGTGGAGAATGGGACCCCCTCAGCCTCACTGGGCAGCCTGAATGCCTCTGCAACTGCACTTCCTGCGCACTGAAGCTGTGCCGCCGCCACCCCCCGTGCCGCCCGAGCCATCTCCCCACCACCAACCATGCGCTCAGAGCCAGCACCCTGCTCCCTGCCCGCCCCAAAGCCTGGTCGCAAGAGACCTAGAGCCTATAGCCTAATCCCAACACACCCAGTTTCCCCAAGGGTTGTCCCAAGGGGCCGAGAATGATCATCTGATTTGCTGCCTTCTAACCTTGAGCGGCGCTCCCCGTAAACTGCACTTGCAGCCCGCTACCCCCAACACCAACCGTAGATCAACATCGGCTGCACTATGTCCCCACAACGGGGATCAAAGGATTCAGCACACATCCAAAGACATTTATCGGGATTTTCCGGAGCTCGCTGGTGGAGACTGGGACCCCCTAAGCCTCACTGGGCCTCTTGAGCCCCTCTGCGACTGCACTGCCGGCGCACCTCCGCCCCCCGAGCTACGTGAGCCACCTCCCCAAGCCTGCGCTCAGAGCTACCTCCCTGTGTGTGGCTTATCCTTGGGCCGACTCCTTTGGCATCACATAACCAGAAAGGATCGGCTGCACTGTGTACCCTCACCAGGGATCAAAGGATTCAGCACACACTTCGGGACACTTATCCGGATTCTCCGGAGCTTACTAGTGAAGAATGGGACCCCCTAAGCCTTACTGAACCACCTGAGCCCTTCTGCATCTGTACCGCCAGCGCGCTGCTGCCGTGTGTGTGCTTATCCTTGGACTCTGCGTGTGCTTATCCTTGGACCGACTCCTTTGGTACCCCGTAGCCACAGAAGACCGGCTGCACTATGTACCCACGCCGGGGATCAAAGGATTCAGCACACACTTCGGGACACTTATCCGGATTCTCCGACCGTGTGCTTATCCTTGTACCAACTCCTTCGGCATCCCGTAGCCGCAGAAGACCGGCTGCACTATGGCTGCACCGGCGACTGTGTGTGTATGCTTATCCTTGCGAGTCCTTTGGCACCCCGTAGCCACAGGAGACTGCACTATGTACCCACGCCGGGGATCAAAGGATTCAGCACACACTTCGGGACACTCATCCGGATTCTCCGGAGCTCACTAGTGAAGAATGGGACCCCCTAATCCTCGCTGAGCCGCCCGAGCCCCTCTGCATCTGCACCGCCAGCGCACTGCCGCCTTGTGCCTGAAGCCAGTTCAACCCTGCCCCCCGAGCTGCGCGAGCCATTTCTCCACCACCAAGCCCACGCGCAAGACCACCCCTCTGCTCCCTGAGCCTCACTGGGCCACCTGAGCCCCTCTGCGGCTGTCCTGCCGGCGCACTGCTGCTGTGTCTCTGGAGCCGGCTCACCTCCGCCAATCGAGCCACCCCTCCACCACCAAGCCCAAATCCCACATTACCCCGCTGCCCCCTACAGCCTGGTCTCGAGAGAGCTAGCCCACCCACGCCACGGCCAGAATGCCCAAGCGCTGTCCCAAGGGGCTGAGAATGATAGACTGGGTTGCCCTCATCCAAACTTGCGCATCCGCCACCGACTTGCGCCTGTAGCCGTTGTTGACTGTGTGTGTGTGTATGCATGTGGTATCTTGGCGCGGCCCCGCCCTGCTCCCGCGTGCGCATGTCATCCACGGGGCTGGTTACGGGCTGGCATCGGTCGGCGCGCCTCGTGCCAGTCACTGCGCGTGTCCTGGCCCCAAGGCCCGTGATGCCCGGAGGGGGAATCGGCCGAGGAGCGCAGGCGCAGCGCGGCGTGAAGTGTCATACACGCTCCGCTTCGAGACTTCCTCGCGGCCGTTTGCCGGCACCGACTCGCAGGTGCGTGGGAGACGCGTTGGTCTTGGCGGCGTGCGCTGTCCGCCGGTCCCCCCCGGAGCCGGCATCCGCTCGTGTCCGCCTCTCGCCGATCCCTGGCAGCGCGTGTGCGCTCCTCTCGAGGCGCTGCGACGGGCGGTCTGCTCGGCGCCCGTGCCTGGCGACTCCGCACCGGCTCCCTGCGCTGTGCTCGGTGCGCCTGCTCCCTGCGCAGCTTGCCCGGGCGTGGCCTGCGCATGTCGTTCCCCCCCGCCACATGGGTCTGAGGCTGATAGGCGGTGGAGATGACGAGGTTTGGGAGGGATGGGGGAGAGGGTGGCGGGGGATCACAACCGAACGCCACGTGGCATCTTCAGGTGTGGTTCGAGCTTGTGGGGACGGAGGGGACAAGCGGCATCGTCAAGCCGGACCAGAAGCCGGAGCACTTTGACCGGGCATGCAAGGACACCTTCACCTTCCAGCTGCCGCACTGCGGCGATTTGAACTCCCTGAAGTGTGCCCCCGATTCCCGAAGCTGACTTTGCGGTGACTCTGCACTGTAGGGCGCATCAGGGACAGTGGAAGTCGTGGGCGGGGGTTTCGCCTGCACTGCACACCTTCATTCCCCCCACCCACTGCAAGAACAGCCATCACCACCCCTCGGGACAGCAGTGCGCAGTGCTTTCCGTGGTCCTGCGTGCTCTCGAGGTGCCGTGCCGCCTGCATCAGGCCTGTGTGCAATGGCGGCGACTGTAGGAGTCGCGTTGATGGACTTAAAGTCCTGCGTGGCTCTTAAGTTGCGCAGGACTGAGCGATGACGCAGGACCGTCCGACAGGCTCGCCTGGCGTGAGCGCCTCGCCACCCAATATGGCTGCGCAGGCAATCCGTGGCAGGGAAGGGCGCCATCCCCAACCCCACAGCCAACGCAGCCGCAAGCAGCATTGGCACCGAAGCCGGCCGGAGATTCATCCAGCCCATAGCTAGACTCGAGGGAGGCGATATGCGGGTTTTGTGAAGGATAAGCCACCCCCCCCCCGGTCCATCGAACATTAAACCCCATCACCAGGCGCAGTGCATCCGAGCACTCGCAGGCGTAGGCAAAGTTGAGCGACTGGTCGAGAGCGCCTCATTGCATTCCTCGGAGCTCCTCGCGATTGCCGAGTCACCCACATGTCACTGTGCGTGTGACTATAGTCAGGACTCGCGAGGGCACTTTGAACAGTCACCACAGATGCCATCTCCGTTTAGCGAGCCTAGTTGCGGGCACACGTGTTCCACTAGACCAGCGCCGCGCGATGCAAGGAGCTCCAAGTTGAACGGCCTGACACAAGCTAAACGAACGGTCCAAGTCCCTCAACCCTTCAGTCCTGGTTGTCTAGACACGATCATGCCACACGATCCGTTGACCCATGAGCCGAGCAGGCGAGGTGGACTGGGCCCGTAGAGTCCATCGCCATTACATGTGGGCGACCCTCTCGCTGCAAAGCAGAACACGTGCCGTGGAGTCTCGAAACTCCCTCTGAGATCCTCCTCGCCGGGAAGTCCGAAGCCGGCATGATGCAGAGCCGGTACAGATATCCGGTTGAAAGGCCAATTAAAAGCCGGTTGAGTCGGCGGCGATAAAACCCAAGCACATCGTGCCACCGCTGCAGCTCCAAATCCCAGTTCGCTTTGTCCTCCTCAACAGACCTTGTGGCGCCGGTCACTTGCCGGGTGCTTGCTCCGAGATGAGTGAGCGCCCTGGCATCTGTGCCCCTCCACAGTATCCGGCGCTGCGATAGGCTCTTTTTCCTGATATCATGTTGAGCCCATGAAATACCTCGTCAGGTCGCACAATGCCACCAGAATCAGACCATTCTGAGGCGTCCCCTCGGCGCTCAGACCACCGCTCAGCCAGGATATCTCTGGAGTCCCTTGTAAGTATAGTACTCACCTGTTGAATCCCGGCTGTGCAATCTAACTGTCTTGTAAGTATAGCATTCGCCTGTTGAGTCCCAGGTGTGTAATCTTACGGTCTTGTAGGTACAGTATTCACCTGTTGAATCCCGGGTGTATAATCTGACTGTCTTCGTGATGTGGCATACATAGTAACATATTATGTACATATACGGGTATGTGGTGCACAATAGGACTCAGTCAAAAATGGCCCTCGCATTCTCAAAATCAAGTCGTCAAGTGCTCAGACAGCGCTGCACCACCAGCTGCACAGTCCTCCTCGACCACCTGCTGCAGTACGGATCGAGCCAGTGTCGGTGATACCTGGCTTAAAACCAGCGTATAATCCTCCACCCGCTGCATGAATTTCACACGCTGCTTAGTTCAGCTAATCCGCGAGAAGCCTCACATTTCCATTGTGTCGGTGACGAAACAGACATCTTCGGAGTTCCCCTGCAGATGACAGATCCAAATATTTCTGTTGTCCCTTTTTCCGTTTGCTCCCCCTGGCGCCTCCAAGCGTCAGGCAGCCCAGCCCCACTCACATCCGTGCCACTAGATGTCACCAGCACGCTGTCTCAGTGTTCACACACCGGCTCGTTCAGCTGCAATAGCAACGGAAGGCCCGTGGCACTTAATCGTGACGTCGTGTAAACTGTCACCCGTGTTACGTTTGTGCTTTGTAGGGTTGTGCTCAGTAGCACCTACACGAACATACTCACTACACACGAACACGTACCGCGCTCCCTCCTCTGGGAAAGCTTGCTCCGAGCAATCGTGCACGTGCCGAGCCAAGTTACACTTCAAGCTGTAATAACGGGGAAGGGAGAGGGTCATGTGTCAGATTGGGGACAGACAAGGCGGGTAAGGGACCTGATTGGCACCTGTCAAAGGTGGTGGTGAACGACGGGGCCAGTGGGCGAGAATACATATTTTCATGTGGGGAATGGTTTGACAAAAAAAGGGGGTATGATAAAACCTTATCGGTTTCGCAGTAGAATAGTCAGGAGCCACAGCAGGCAAAGCCATGTGTCCCATGAACGCACGTATGGCAATCCAAGATACGGGTGTAGAACACAAAGCTGTGAATACAGACGTAGGGACACCTATGAAAGAATAATCACATGGTAGTGTGCGACGTATTGTAGATGCGTGGTAATAAATTATGTTTGTGGGGAAATTACGACCTGATAAGCTCCGTGAAGTGTACTGCATGTTGGGGACTTTACGAGATGTGTGGAAAGAACATGAATGAGTTTTGACGGACAGGAGAGATATCAAGCCAAGCCCTTCGGGGATGGGAATTTTGCGATATGGCACTAGTAGATTCCTCCACATATTTGTTCTGCAGAAGGTGGGATGGATGATAAATTCTTATTTTAGATTTTTCTTCGACTTCACGAAAAGGGCGATGGGGTGGGGCGTCCGCATTCGGATAATTGTGGATATTTGCACAGCCCCTGAAACGTGTGTAGAAAGCTTGCCACATAAACCACGGTAGTTCGGATGTTGTTAAATCGTTGATCATGTGAATAGCGCTGCAGTTATGCGCAATAAAAGGCAGTCGTGGTATCATGGGTGCACAGATGCCTTGATGGTGTTCATATGTGAACCAGAACGCGACTATACCTGCCATCATCCGTGTACACCTCATCAAATGTACGATGATGACCTGATCATGTATCATCATGTCTCATGAAGTTGCCTAGTGTCGACATGATTTTCGTTTGCGAACCGACATCCGGCTTGCAGGCACATGCAGCGACCGTCGTCGGCCAGCAGTGGGGGGGGGAAACCGTCGGTGACAAGTTGCCCGTCGTAACCGACTGAAAGCATGACCGTCCGTTAGCTGTTCTCGGCGAGATTATCGAACGAACCGTCATCGATGTAAGATGCTCCTCGATAACCCTATTATCAAAGCGCGTCGCATTGGGGCCTTCCGTACCATAGCATAGGCCTCGCCACCGCCATGGCGCATTCACATGCATCTCCTAGCCTACTAAAAAATAAGAGGTTCCCACGAGGCTATGTTTGCGTACTAGCATGCATTTTCCGGACGGTCAAGCTCCAGCAAGTAATGTACTGGCGGGAAGTCGGGACAGAGCAAAACCGACGGCTTGATCGCCTTCTCCAAACGACATATAAACCGCACTCGTCGGAAGAGTTATGTGCACAACTGGTGGCAAGCGCGATTGTCACGAAGTAACAATGCTGACGAAAACTCGTACTGGACAAGTACGTAGTTATCAAAAGCCTCGACACCGATGGCGAGTGTGGTTTGCACTGGATGTCGTCAGCTCTTGTTGCGGCCTCCGGCCTGCACGAAATGTTAGGCTGCGGCGACAACATCGTATGCAAGCCAAGAACGCACGAGAATAATATTTATTAGTAATTTGACCTATTAAATGTTACAATTTGCGGCGCCTGCGGTTGTTTCATAATCTGACCGATCGATGCGACAGATCAATCGATTTGTCAAAAGCGGGAAATTGGACATTCGTGAATGGTTTGCCGTAATGCAAAATGGAAGTGGTCTAGCCGGGGCACTCTGCACAATTCGTGACATGGCGGCCGACAAGGCACAGTGCACTGCAGGTCTCAAGGCCATTTGCATCCTACTGCTATGGATGATCGGTGTCGTGTATGGAAGTGATGGTCACTCGGTAGGGCCAGCAGTGCTCTGATCTGGTTATGCAACGCCGGGAGTAGTTCTCCACCTACTACTATGCCGCAACCCGGCGGCAGCAAGCATCGATATCGGCATGCTCGGCGAGCGACAAGGCTGCGGGACATCACGGAGGGCGTAGACTTGTAGCATGCACAGCGAGTGGTTAAATGAGAATGTCGCGTGTAGCGCATGCTATTGTCAATGCGAGCGCTACATGGAGCACCCATCCAAGTGCCGTCCGGCGGCCTCGATGTGCTCGGGCATCAGCCTACTTGTTATATTCCCATGCACCGCACTGCCACCTCCACATCTCGCCGATGCATCCGACGCCATTCAGATAGGCGAGCACGTTGGGTGCAGCCTTCCAGCGCCCCGCAGGTTCCCCTGCACGGTATCAATGGCACTGTCCTCCGTCCAGGTCGTCGGTATATTGCTGGGTACGTTGGGGATGAAGGGCCTAACAACCTCAAAGCACGGGAGCGCGTCCAACGCCACCATCCACAAGAGCGCACAACTCCGAGCTTTTCTTCAATTATCCTCCAGGCACCCCGCAATCCTACATACAGTATGGCAGGGCAAAACCGTCCAATAAATCTCGTTATGACAAATTCGACCATATTCATATTCCGCCATCTTGTACATTTCGCGCTCAAATGAGCTTACTTAGCACACCGTTTGATGATATTATGACTTAAGGTAGTAAGTTAACATAAATTGCGTGTCTAGACACGCAAGTTATGACGCGCTATGGCATCCCGCGGTCCGCTTGGTCCTAAGCGCACCGCGGGAATGGCATTAGCGAATCTGCGGGTATACCGCTGGCATTGTTGTTTCTGGAATAAATTATTTCCACGCCCCTATAATCGCATAGGGTCGACAATGACAACAGTATATATTTACGTAAATCATTACAGTAACAATATACCATCAATTAAATCAAAGCATGGGAAATTTACCGACACTAGACAATAAATACTCAATAATAAACTTAAAGGGTTAACTTTGCAGTGCGCGTAGGCAAATGCCATATAAGGTGGAATGCGCGTAGGAAAATGATTTTAATGGTGGAATGCGTGTAGTCAAATGATTTTAATGTGTAATTCGCGTAGGCAAATGATCTCAATGGTGGAATGCGCGTAGGCAAATGATTTCAATGGTCATCTGCCTACGTGACTTTCAGGTATTAATTTCATTTGCCTACGCGCATTCCAGCCTTTAATATAATTTGCCTACGCGCATTCCACCATTAAAATCATTTGCATACGCGCATTTCCCATCAAAATCATTTGCCCGCGCGCATTCCACCATTAAAATCATTTGCCCACGCGCATTCTGCCATATATGGCATTTGCCTACGCGCACTTCAAATATATTCCTTAAAATCTGAAAAGCAAAACGCACTACCCGGCAAACAAATAAACAAACAAACAAACAAACATCTTAGAACTAATATCTTAGTACACGTATTTGCTTTATTATTGAGTTCAGGAGGCACTGTACTCAGTACGAGTACGCTTACTCTGTGGCAAAATATTGAAGATTTCCTCCCCGACAGGACTCGAACGCGTTACCTACGGGATGTAACCTACGCCCAGCACCACTGAGCTACATACATATTATGATGTTACCCAGCCGAATTATAATGTTACATTTTTATCTTTTTACAATCGCGAAGACTCGCTCTAGTTTAATAGATCTGGTTTTGTCGTGTCACACCTCTCATCGACGTAGGGCGAACTGACAGTTTAGGGTTATTGAGCCTTCACACTTTGACTTTCGTGACACTCTCGTATTTATTTTTGTACAAGTTTTGAAGTCTTTCGGTTTGTTAATTATTATTACTACGACAAATATAATCAGATCGGATATAATTATGAATGTACAAAAATATTTCGAGGCCGCTGCGCGGCCATGCAGTGTCGCTGTGTCGCATGGTCGCTTCGCGACCATGCACTAAGTTTTTGCGTTTTCAATATAGTTAATGCGAAGGCGCTATTTTCAAGGCATATTCGACAAACAAACAAATACTAATCTATTAATGTTGTGTTGTCCATACATAACTTACTCTGAGTCCGCTAGTCCTGTAACCTTGCGCGCACGCTCTGACTTCATTGTGCGTGCCAAAATCGCATGCAACTCATGTGCCTGCTCCCTGGGAAGAATTCATTCAGGATCATTTTCATCCTCCTCCCACGCCCAGAAGATATAGACTCGCCATCAAAAGGAACACACGCTGCGATATTGTACTTGCCATTGGAAAATGCATGTGCCTTGCTGACACTCTGCATACTCGCGTGTCGCTTTTTACTATTGCCTACAAAAGCGGCGCTCGTGGGTTTGTAGTACGCCTGCAAGATTCTCCCTTCCGCAGATTTGACCTCCATGCATTCCATCAACGAAAGGTGAGGGGTGAGTCGCGGTTCGCGATCTTAAACTGGAAGGTGAATTCATCACGCGCACTTGCTTTTACCACAAAGAATTTCCTGGTTGGCATCTGTGTTACCAAAGGCATCGATAGCAAATGTGGTCTCTTCCTCATCAGAGCCATTGCCGGTTGACTCGTGTGCGTCCTCCAGACTGTTGTCGGCCTGTAGGTCCACCACGCCCCTTGAAAGATCCAGAAGTACGTGTTATTGTGCACAAGGAGCACGTAGCACATTTGTGTAGGCGAGGCAAAATAAAGTTGGAGCGCTGGAATATTTCGTATGCACGTACCGTCAGACGAGTCTGCGAAGGCCCAGCTTCCACAGGACCGGTGGCACTCGTATTCTTTTGCCGTTTGTTTGTCGCGGCAGCCCTCTCGACTCTCGCACACTTCTTCAGAAGTCTGGCACCAGATGCCGAAGCCAACTCTAACTCTTCGACCAGTCCCTCAATCCCATCAACATCGTCCGTAGTAGGCACTAGTAGGTACATTTGATCGGATGGCCAACACACAATCGATAATAAATTAATGGATGCCCCGCGCTTTTGGTGACAAACCGACAATCGACAATCGCAATTAATTAAGTATATCAGCCAATCATGGGTTCCGACAAACAAAGCAATCGGGAAAGAATTAAATCGACGGTCGTGTCGTTTGTCGAAACCCCAAAAGCGATTAACAAAACAACAATGCCAGCGGTGTAATGAAGCCGCGCTTGGTCTCTAGACGCTTAAACCCACTAGTATGACCTATTTGAGATAAGTTGTGAAATAAAACTACGCTCATGTTTACTAATTTGTGCGTGATTGACATACTGCTAGGCAGCGATTAACACTCTAAATCCGCTCGGAAGAGTTAAGTGTGTCATGCGGAAACGAGAAATAAGCGTGATCTGACTGCTGCGATTTCTTTCTGAGTATGTGGTCGTAATCGAACACGTTGAAATTTGCTGTCGAGCGATCGTTCGGAGGTTTCAGAGCATTTCTGGATTGTTTCATTAGATGACTAAATCCTCCCCGACTAGTGAGGCACAAATCGCCTTACGCCAGTGCGTCCCGCTTCTAAATGAACGGCGACGACTTCCTGACATGGTTCAGTGTTTACGAAGACGCAGAAAGCGAAGATTGTTTCTCCGTCTAACCAATAAAGTCTAGCAAGCATAATTGTACGTATGGGTCGTCTGTGAACGTGGCGACGTCACGACCCCTCGCGATTCCCGACCAACGGGTCCAAACGCAAGTACAAGGGGATGCCGCTGCCGAATTGCATGTGATGTTCATTGGACAAGCCATGCCATTCCCGCGTCATGGACACGCCGCTCTTCGTCCGGGTCGCAGTTTTTGTCACAATAGAGGACGCAATTTCAGATACAATGGACGACGTCATTCGGTGACGGCGCCACTTTCTTATTCCGTTTCCCCCGTGGTTGACAAGATGCTATCAAAAAAGTTGCCATCAAATCTGAGCATGATGAGGTCAACCCCAAATTTACACATGCATTTTTGCAAGTCTCTCATATATGTATAATGGTTGTCGGGTGCAATCAAGTCAGATGATCAACCAGCATGGCACATACCCTACTTTTCACTAAAGGCAATGTCACCCGCCCCAATTTTTGCATGGAGACATACCATTCAAATGCTGGAAAAATATGCAAACTCGTCACTTAAGGGACTTTTCAAAAGTATCGTAAAATTGTATGGTATGTGCATACTTGTATTTTTCAGTGAGTATGCAAACGACTTGAGAGAGGTACTGTCTGACGGTGTGGGATAAAAACTCGCCTTATTTTTTATTTCAAAGGCTAGCACATAAAGGGTAATACAAATTGACATATGGTTATGACAAATACTGGTATAGTATGTATTGAAAACCTCGTAGGGCCAGATCTTGCATTCCAAACCGTAGACGATAAATAAAACACCCTGAGTGGTTCCAATATGCTGTCAGAATCGTTTTCTTCAATACGGCGTGCACGAGACTGCAGACTCGCAGCCGAAGCAACCGGATTTACCTCAGCGGTAATCTGATAAGAGAAAAGTATGTAGAGCCCAGCTTCCCTCAAACCTCCAGGGAATGCACCGCACGCCACACCAACACGAAAGCTGTTACGAGTGGTAACCTTAGCTTTGAAGTCAACCCAAATTATGGTATGATAGGCGCAGCGCAGACTTCTCCGAATACAAGCCCACCAACGAACACGCCAGATCAGCTTGCACCACGTTGCAGTACTTCTTTTTGCAAAATAAGCTAAGCACTTAACCGAAGGTGATGCTTGAACCCCCACCAGGCGGAGCCAAAACGCGAGAGGAGTTACGGTCTGTAAGGAAGTTGCCGCAATTCTGTCCATCGGGACGTGCGTAAGAGTTCGAAGAGCCTGAGGCTTGTCCAAGAGAGTTCACCTGTGACCAAGTGTGCTATCAATCGAAGAACTCGCGTGGGAAACACCAGGGAGCGATTCGAACGGGATCAGGTGTTCAGGAAGGATAGGACGGATGTGCTTACCCCATCCACCTCGCCCGGAGCTGATACTGGTTCTTCCAAGGCAGGAGCAGTCGCAACAGGCGCAGCCGCGACAGGAGGTGGTGGAGCAGCCACGGACTCCAAGAGCCTGAACAAAGGACCAACCCAACACTTCAGTCAACCTCGTATTTGTCTGGGTGTTTTCAGGTTAAAATCTTTTGACCTACCTTTCTTCAAGAGCTTCCTTTCCACCCGCTGGAGAAAGACCACGGGCACGAAGTTCTACGCGCAGATCTTTGAGTGTCATCTTCCTTATTTCGTTCGCAGTGTATTGATCGTAAGTGATGTTAGTTGGGCCGGCTGGGCCAGCGGGTTCAGCCACCGGTTCCTGTGCTGCTTGGGCTGGAGCCTTTGCAGGCGAGTCACCTCCAAGGAGGTAGCCCAGGGAGGAGGAACCACCTCCGCAAGAGCTTTGTCCATACCCGCCAGTAGCGCGCACCATGTTGTATGATAAGCTGGGCCTGCTAAAGCACACGAAAGCTGCAAGTTATGGGATGATAGAGGAAGGAAACACAACAGTGCTAGCAAAGAGCTCAGGTCAAAGGTGACCCTGCACGTACGCAAGAAACAGGTAGTCATAAGCCACCTTACGAATTTCAGGAGAAGTTCAGCGAAATAGAAAGCAACGGCCCAGGCATCGGTGCCTTGACATACTTGTCTTGAACTGGCAGATGAAAGCAAGCTTACGATCCACTTGCAACGTGAAAGGCCCACCAGAAAATTAAGGGAAAGTGTTCAATTGGTCCAGTGAATCGTTCGGCCGATCACACTGACCAAGGCGTATGCCACACGAAAATAGGGAGAGCTTGTGCATATGGTGTAACCAACGTGTTGCAAGCCCGCAACAGAAGGCACAATTCCAACTAGAAAACTTACCGCAAAGAATTCGCGTAAAGAAATGGAGGTTAAAATATGTTGGTGTGAATTTACCTGAGATTTTAAAGAGGAAACAAATGTACGGTCGTTGTCAATACACTGACTTAGAATTCGCTGTTGGTTTTGAAGCGAAGAGCTGGGAACAGTTGAAGTGGCTTGAAGTGCATCATGAAAGTCTCTCGCGTTGGACGCAGGACGGTCACGGACGGGAGGGGTGGGGAGCTGGGGACTCCCGTCCGCTCCGCTCCGCTCCGTTGCGTTGGACGGTTCGCTTGAGTTCATTCCGATCGGCGCGACGCGGCGATCGCAGAGAGTGTGTCATACACATAGGGAAGGGGTAGGCTGAAGCTGAAGGCTCATAGGGTCATGCGACAGCGACAGCGACAGTTCAACAGTAATTCGTATCACGTATGGCGCTGGCGCCAGCCAGCAAACCTGTAATTATACCTAAAAGCGCTGGCGCCAGCCGAGCGCCAGATCGCTAATAGCAGAACCTACTCTTGTTCCCAGAGTTTCTCCGAGCGCGGCCGCTGCGCGCGTCAGCGTTACAGTTGATCGAAGAGGCTCGGAGAACTTATGGACCCCACAGAGTTACAAACCCTAAATGTATATTTTCGTCCATAAGCTCTGGGGACAAGAGGTAGTTATAGAAGGCACGTCAGACTACATGCTCTGGACTGTGCCGGAGGCGCAGTCCAGAGCATGTAGTCTGACGTGCCGTCTATAACTAGCTTGTCGCTGGCACGTCTTCGACTCATCACTCGATTGATCGTAGGGCAGTCCTGCTCTCAGAGCTCAAATGGCACTTTTTGCCACGTCACTTTAGTAGGTTCCACGTCACTTTTGTAGTTTTCACGCCTGCTGTCGCTTTTGCACAATGCTCTCGCTGCTGTATTTCAGAATTCAATTATTACATTTTTATAATTTATACAAACGGTTAACGTTATATTCCAGCGTTTCCCCCATTACGACCGTATTACATCGTTTCCCCCATTACGACCGTGGTTTATATATTCACCGCTTCCCATTTCGTTTTTGCAATTTGGTTTTGCAATTTGGTTTTGCAATTTGGTTTTGCAATTTGGTTCAGGTCACTGTCATTTCATTCATTGTCATGATGATGATGATGATGATGATGATGGTCGTGACCGTCATCGTCATCGTCATCGATCGTCAAGCGTCATCGTCATCGTCATCGCTGTCGCTGTCGTTGTCGCTGCGCTGTCATGTCATGTCATGTCATGTCATGTCATGTCAATGTCATGACATGTCATCACAGTCTATCCTACCTCAGGCTGTTTTGTAACCGGCGCGTCAGCGCACGGTGATCTCTACCGTCGCGTCAGCGAACGGCGAAGCGAACGGTGAAGATGTCTACGATGATCGTCTGTCATCAACGCAGTCGATCGTCTTTTCAATCGCGAGTCACATTATAAAATACTAGCCAATCGGAAACTCAAAAAACAGATTTCCAAGATCGTTCGAGTTTTCAGTCGTCTGTCATCGTCAAAAAGATACTGCCAATCAATGCCTAGAAAGCTGGATTTCTAAGATCGATGCTTCGAACTTCGAAATTAACCCAAAGGGGAGTTCTGATGCAATTTCAAGCCCATTTCTTGTTTGCATCTTCCCGTGCACCTCCTGCTGTGACCCTGCCGCTGTGACCCTGCCTGCTATGAATATCTTTGTGCATAATGTTTCTGCGACTGACGTTAAGTGTGTATGCATCGATATGTGTATGCATGACTACCTTTTTGCTTACATGCAGGATCAGTGCTCGACCGCATGATGACCTTCGACTAGTCGACCCCTTTCCGCTTGTGTTCATCTTCGACCGACTCCACGCTCAACGCTCGCCTACGAGATCCTCCGGCACAGTCCAGACTCAACGCTCGCCTCCGGTTTCGGTCAGGACTTGCCCCCCAACGTCTGGCCGTACGCATGCGCGCAATTCGATCCCCGTCAACATGCCGGTCAGCCGCCAGCCGGTCCCCCTGAGCAGGGTCCCCCTGAATTCATTCTTCCGCAACCAATTCCTCACCATTTTCCACCTCCGCTTCCGCCTGCACCTCACCACTACCCCATTCCCCATCCCGCCGGCCATTTCCCCGTCGCCCCGCTTCCCCCACCCGCGCCAGAATGGAATTTTCAGCCCGAAAACATGATGGTTCCCAACGCTCCCCAAATGCAGAATTGGAACGTTGGCAACAACGCTGTCATCAACGTTCATTATCACCATGGCCCCACCATCTCTCACATTTCTTCAAACGACCGCCACGTCTACAATTACTCCAACGCGCGCGAAGCCATGCAGGAGACTGGCTGGGCTGAGTTGTCCCCTGAAGATTGGAACGACTTCTGCGAGTAGAATTACAAAACATTAGCTTCGCTCACATAGCCAGATAGCCTGTAGTAGACTGTTCGCTGCTAAACCCTAACTGCAGTGACATAGCTTTCGCTCTTCGCTCTTGCCTCGGAAACCCTAAAATCTAGAGATGGAAGTTGCGATCTTACACCCGATGGTAAATATTTTATTTTTAATGTTCATGTCGCCCTGCCTTGCCTGTCTGACTGTTCTGCCTGATGTCTCGCTCGATCACTGCTCGTGACAGTCATGTCACCACGGGGTATAATGTACAGTTGGACATATACAAGTACACCTGGACTTGTAGAAGTACACCTGGACTTATACTCATGTGGAGCAGTGTGACAGTGACACATCAGACAGTTCATCAGACAGCTAAGATAATACGACTTTTGTAATTGTACAAATGGCAAAACAACATTGGTTGTCGATGACGTGCCAGCGACAAGAGTAGATACAATTCCCTTAGTTATTGATACAGGAGAGGAGACGGGAGGGTCCAAAGCACCGCGCCTTCATATACGTTGGGTTTCAGGTATACGAAAAATAAAAATATTTAATACGCACTGAAGGTGCATATGTGTAATTGTATTATATTCATAAATAATAACGGACGGGTCAATATATCATATATTGGTAATGACGTGTCTCAGTGACACGTCATTTTGATTCTCAATCCTGCAATACCCGTACACGCGAAGCATGACCGCCTGCGCCTGCGCCTCGTCGTCGCGCGTTGCTGCTCCCATAAGAGCAGCGTGTCCACGAAGGACATAAATGGATCCGGTTGCTCGCTGCGGACCTCGTCTTAAAGGCCTTTGTGTCGCTTGAGCCTCGTCAAACCAGGCGGGCTTGCCTGGGGTTACAAGGGCAGCCCCGACCGCGACCGTGCCATCAGCGGTCGTCGTCCTCTCAAATTTTCCTCCAACTAATTTTTACCTACGATATACGTTCCTCCTACGTTATACGATACGTTATACGATTTATTTTATTCATTATTATTATTATATTATTATTATTATTATTATTATTATTTATCTCACAATGTTTTTAATACGATGACACGTCGGCGAACAAGTTCGCCAACGCAACGTGCGCATTCGGCATTGTCAAGACAGGCACTGCCTGACAACTACCTCGTGTCATGTGCTCATGTCATCACCTTGATTCGTTTCCATTTTTTCAAGGTCGAATGTGAGTGTCAGTCTTCAGTCGAGTGTCATGTCATGTCATTTGTCATGTCACGCGACGGGTACTGTGACACTGTATCGGTATGTGGCCCCCGCAATCGAGAATCGTATAAAATAAAAATGACTGTCAAATCGTCTCCAAAACGACAGCGGGTGCTCGCTCCGCGGCAGGTTTGTTTCATTTTCGTGATGTAGGGCTCTAAAGTGTTTTGCAGGAATTCGAGTCCCCTTAAATTTAATATTCCTTGCCATAACTCGGCGAGTCTTGACAGCAACAGATGGTTGTCGTTTCGCCTGACATTCCACATAGCGAATATTTGGACGGAAAATCTTCATATCGACCTGTGCTGCTGCTATAGCTTCTTGTGGCTCGGAGTTCAGACGGAGTCCCGCACGCGTATTCCAGAGGGGAGTGGGCAGCTTTCGTACTCTCACAAAAGCGTTGCTGACGAGGAATGTGACTTGGGAGTTCTTGGCTGGAGTGATTTGGAAAAATGGGTGGTCGAGTTGTTGCGTGAGAAGCAAGCGCTCCAACTTTGAGCTGTGCCTTTCGGAGCGTAGTTGTCGAAAAGGTGTTCGCGGCGTTCGCGGTAGCTCTCTGCCATGGCAGATGCAGAAGAGAATTTCGAGTCCGCAGAGATGGAACAAATCGTCAAGACTATTTTTGTTCAAGGGCTAAGTGGAATATCTGCGGGCGAGGGCTCCGTTGAAGAGCAAATTATTGCCTTCTTTCAGCAAATTGGCGATGTCAGCGCGGTTCATGTCCCTGAAGGAGAGGACTCGTGTTATGTGGAGTTCGTTGAGGTTCAACCTGCCACCGAAGCACTTGGGTCCGTGCATCCGCCACTGCCGCCGTTTTTAAAGCGGCGCGCTTCAGCTTTTGTCGCTCCTATCATGCTATCTGTAACTTTGCCAATTTTAAACCTCGCATGGCTGACTGGCGCTGCCTCCGCGCAGTTTGAATGAACAGGAAGTCGGAGGTCATACAATTTACGTGACGCCTTCCACATCTGCAATTCACCCTCAATCGCCGGTCAGGCTTCCGTCATCTCGTCCGTTTGTCAGCATCTCCCCCCACTGTTCCCAAAATGTTAGTTCCGCCGTGACCTGAAACCTAGGTCTGTCTCAACGAGCTGTTGTAGTAAGCGTTCGTTGCTCTTGAAATCTCCGGGCACTTTACTATTCTCTGGAGAGATTTTCACGTTACGGGCTATTGCGCATCGATGCAGGAGATAGCAGCGGACACGGAAGCTGCTGAGGAGACTGCAGAGGGGGCGGTCACAGAAGAGACCGCAGAGGGGGAGGCCACAGACGGGGCAGTCACAGAAGAGACCGCAGAGGGGAGGCCGCAGAGGGGGCAGTCACAGAAGTAGCCGGAGAACAAGAAGCCGCAGAGGAAGCTGAGGGAGGCAGCACAGGAGACCGCAGAGGATGAGGCCGCAGAGGAGGCAGCACAGGAGACCGCAGAGGATGAGGCCGCAGAGGGGGAGGCCGCAGAGGAGGAGGCCGCAGAGGGGGAGGCCGCAGAGGAGGAGACCGCGGAGGAGGCTGTACAGGGGGAGTCTGAGGGCGCTGAGGAGGGCGAGGCTGTGGAAGAAGCTGCGGAGGGGGAGCCCGGCGAGGAGGCTGAAGGGGAGGCTGAGAAGGGGGAGGAAGGAGAAACGGCTGACGAAGCTGACGAGGATCAGGCAGCGAAACAGGAAGGTGCGGAGGAAACTGCAAGGGACGAAGCACAGGAAGGCGAGGTGCCCGCGGAAGAGAACATCGGCGAAAGTGCGGTGGACGAGGTTCTGGAGCAGGTGGTGGCCGACACCGTTTCCGAAGCGGGTGCCCAAGCCGCCGTGGTACGAGCGTCCTGGAGTTTTGTCTCGATTCCGGTGCCACGCACACTGGTGCACACGTCAAGCAGCCTTCGGTCAAAGTGCGCAGTCCCTCGAAATGTGCTTCCTTGGTGATAATGCTCTGAAACCCACACGCACGCAGCTTCTGGGCAGGCGCTGAAAGCTCACTGGTTTCCTGATGCTGGCCTGACACACAGTGGTTGCTCGCGACAGGACGGAGCAGAGCCTGAAGGTGACGTGGACGCAGTATCGCAGGGAGCGGTGGTGCGTCATAACTCTTTCTTCGCGGCCAGACGAGCCCTCGAATAACACGTGGGAGAGGCTCTGCGGTCCCTTCAAGTGCCACGTGGGACAGTTGCCGTAGCGATCCCCGTGTCGCACCACGTAGGACGGATGGCCCAACAGTGGGTCCTAGCCTTCGCCACGTGGGATGGATGCCGCAGTGAGGGCTGACATGCGCCACTTGTGACAGCTGCGGAGGTGCGGTGAGCCTAGCGCCACGTGGCAAAGGTGCCGCAGGGAGTTCGGACGTGAACCACCTTAGATAGGGGCTGCGGTGAGGCCTGACTTACGCCACAGGTGACAGCTGCTGCCTTGCGCCACGTGGCGAAGGTGCTGCAGGAATTCTGACGTGCGCCACGTGGCATACGTGCTGCGGTGATTTTTGCCTTGCGCCACGTGGCATAGGTTTTGCAAAGGCAGCAAGTCAAACAACAAACGTCTGAAATCGCGCGTGGGTAGCTTTCACGTCTGCCCTGACCGTTGCTGTGGACCTTGCTTGACTCGGGACGGTATGCCATCCTCTAAGTCTTTGTTTATGCCATCTAGAGCGCTCCAGAAATGCCTTCTAGAGCTCTAATGTTAGAAGGCTCTGATCCTATGGATAGCTGCCAAAGAGTTGCCACACCTTTGAATACGCTAAAGGATATATGTGCACCCTAAATTCACATGCCCAGCTTGTACCTCGCCCGATGCCGCACCGCGAGCGTGAGACCAGGGCAATCCCGGCTCTTGACAACCTCACATGACCTTGCTCGTGCTCATTAGGTTGAGGAAGAGCAGCCGCAGCCGGAACCAGAACCGGAACCAGAACCGGAACCGGAACCGGAGGAGCCAATTGAGGACGAAAAGCCAGTCGAACCCAGTGAGGAAATAAAGGTGCTTCTTTCTCCATCGAAACTCCGATGTGCCACTTCTGTTCAAGTTGCAGGGCGCAGGCTAAAGCGAGTTACCTCCGATGTGCAGGCCCAGCTCGAGGCCTACGAGGAACAGATAGCCCAACAGGAGTCCCAGCTCATATCTGAGGGCAAGGCGCGGCAGGTGCGGCCAGGGCTGTGATGACCCAAGTCGCCCCTGTCTCCATACCGGTATAGAAAAGGGGTAGGGATGGTGGGGACGTGAGCCAAGGTGAACATGTCATAACGAGTAGCTTGTCAGAAGGTGAACATGTCATAACGAGTAGCTTGTCAGAAGGTGAATATGTGTCGAGTAGCTTGTCAGAAGGTGAACATCATAACGAGTAGCTTGTCAGAAGGTGAATATGTCATAACAGTAGCTTGTCAGAAGGTGAACATGTCATAACGAGTAGCTTGTCAAAAGTGAACGGTCATAACATGTCGAGTAGCTTGTCAGAAGGCGAACATGTCATAACGAGTAGCTTGTCAGAAGGTGAACATGTCATAACGAGTAGCTTGTCAGAAGGTGGCGCCGGTGTTTGCTACGTGTTGGGTCTCAATCAAGGCAGTGCTGCGTGGTGCGATCTGTATATATATATACAACGTATATACATATTATAGATATATATGTACAAAGGATATATATATATATATATATATGAGGTTACTTATATGTACATATGTACATATGCACACATATATGAATGTATAAGTAAGTATATTACTTACATATTTGCTTACTTATACCCTATATATACTTGCGCATACACATCTATCGAGATTGGGTAATGTTGAGTGTCACGGGTGAGATGGACGGGCGGTGATGCAGGAGCTAGAGGATATGCTGCTGCGCATCGAGCGCCACTTCAAGTCGGAGCAGACGGCGCGGCGTAACGCGGAGGAGTCTGTCAAGGCAGCCGAGGAGCAGCTCGCCGGGGTGCGCCGCTGACTTGGCTGGCCGGCGCCGGGGTGCGCCGCTGACTGGGCTGGCCGGCGCCGGGGTGCGCCGCTGACTGGGCTGGGGCTTCCCGCCCGTCACGACGCAATGCGCAGGGCCGCGGCAGCAACGTGTGTTTCCGCATTGCCCAAGGATGGCAGAGGGCGTGGCGGCTCCAGCGGCGGGCGTGACGGCTGCCGGTCTGTGGCTGGCTGCCGCAGGAGCGTGAGCGATATGCAGAGCTCGAGGGTGAGCAGCTCGCAGGAGTGCAAGAGCAAATGGCGGAGATAGACAGGAGGCGGCTCGAGGTGGAGGAGCAGCGCGTCCAGATTGAGCAGCGGCTGAGCAGTGCACAACAGGAGGTGGAGCAAAGCCGGGCCCAGGTGCTTGAGGTGAGCGGCTCATCGACCACGCTCGCTGCCTTGCAAGCGGAGCACACCACATCCACGGTCAGCATGCTTGCCTGGAGCACAACGCATCCACGGTCAGCATGCTTGCCGGGAGCACACCACATCCACGGTCAGCATACTTGCCTGGAGCACACCGCATCCACGGTCAGCATGCTTGCCGGGAGCACATCACATCCACGGTCAGCATGCTTGCCGTGGGAGTGACACGATGAAGCATCCACGGTCAGCATGCTTTGCTTGAAACTCATCGCATCCACGGTCAGCATGTTTGCCGGGAGCCATCGCATCCTGACGGTCAGCATGCTTGCTCGGCGCCACATCGCATCCACGGTCAGCATACTTGGGCCTGGGAGCACATCGTGTGATCTGACGGTCAGCATGCTTGCCTGGAGTACAACGCATCCACGGCTCTTCGGCATAAGGCTGGAGCACACCACATCCACGGTCAGCATGCTTGCCGGGAGCACATCGCATCCACGGTCAGAGACGGCCTGATAATACTGATTCCACGGCTCTGTGACGCTTGCCTGGTTACCAACGATCCATCGGTCAGCATGCTTGCTTGAAACTCATCGCATCCACGGTCAGCATACGCGGCCTGGAGCCATCGCATCCACGGTCAGCACGTTTGCCGGGACACACTGATCCACGGTCAGCATACTTGCCTGGAGCACATCGCATCCACGTCAGCATGTTTGGCCGGAGCATATCGCATCCATCGGCCAAGCATGCTTGCTGGAGCACACTATCCACGGTCAGCATGTTTGCCTGGAACATCGCATCCACGGTCAAAGCATGCTTGCCTGGAGCACAACGCATCCACGGTCAGCATGCTCGCCTGGAGTGTATCGCATCCACGGTCAGCATGCTTGCCTGGAGTGTATCACATCCACGGTCAGCATGTTTGCCTGGAGCACAACGTATCCACGGTCAGCATGCTTGCCGGGAGCACACCACATCCACGGTCAGCATGCTTGCCTGGAGTGCATCACATCCACGGTCAGCATGCTTGCCTGGAGCACAACGCATCCACGGTCAGCATGCTTGTCTGGAGCACATCGCATCCACGGTCAGCATGCTTGCCTGGAGCACATCGCATCCACGGTCAGCATGCTTGCCGGGAGCACATCGCATCCACGGTCAGCATGCTTGCCTGGAGCACAACGCATCCACGGTCAGCATGCTTGCCTGGAGCACAACGCATTCACGGTCAGCATGCTTGCCTGGAGCACAACTTTTCCTTTGCATCCATGGCCGCAGAGGGTTTGTGACACTGATCCTCCATTCCTTCCGGGCGCAGCGCCGCATGGAAAGCACCTGTAGAAAATTGACGCATTCGGTGAAAAGGAGCGCCACTTGGTACTGCCGGGCCTCCGCGGGATGCCGGAATATGCTGGCCCCGCGACCCACGAGCCCTTTGGCAGCGGTCAGGTTCCTCCCTGTTTAGGGTGCTACCGCTTGAGAGATACTCCCTGTTTGGAGTCCATGCCTGCGAGCGCGCTGGTGCTCGCGACTCTCGAGCCTCGCGCGGGTCGGCGTGTATATGCGCCCAGGTGGAGGCCGCGTCGGAGCAGAGGCTCACCAAACAGAAGGCGCAGCTGGAGGCAGAGTTCACCAGTAAGACGGCCATGCTCCACGCCGAGATCGAGCGGCTGCGCCAGGAGCTCGCGTACCGCACTCAGGTGGCACTCCGTCCGTGTTTCCCCTTTGCCCACTGCCATCATCTCTTCGAGGGCTTGGCTCCGGCATCTCCATGTCCCTTCCTTCCCGCTTTAACCGCGATCTACCCAAGCCGGTGTGCTGGGGTCGAGTGTTGGATCTTGATGTATGTGGATCTTGAGTGTTGAGCGTGAATCTGCTATTTTTAGGGTGCTACTTGTCTCTTGAGGGCGAAGTCGCTTTCACCTTCCACCTGAGGGTGATTTGGCGCACTGTAGGGCGCCGTGAGGTTCTGTGAAAAAGCATGACGGTGAGGTGTGGGTGTTTCGCTCTACCGAGGGGGCAGCCACAGCGGGAAGTCAATCTCACTGGGATGAGGGCTGTGGTTTCTATAGGGTGTTACTTTGTACAGGGCGCTACTGCCAGAGTGGGAACTCAATCTCACTGGGACGAGGGCTATGGTTTCTATAGGGTGTTACTTTGTACAGGGTGCTGCTGCCAAAGTGGGAACTCAATCTCACTGGGACGAGGGCTATGGTTTCTATAGGGTGTTACTTTTTACAGGGTGCTACTGCCAAAGTGGGAACTCCATCTCACTGGGATGAGGGAAACGGGTGGGCATGTGAGTGTCCACATATAACAGGGGCTGGGGCACGAGATGTCGAAGTGGCGTACCCAAGCGGAGAGCGCGTCTTACGCGCTGCAGGATGCCAAGGACGAGCTCATGATGCGCAAGAAGGTACTCTCGAGCTGTGCGGCAGTGCTCCGCCTGCCTCTGCGCGCCTCTCCTGTGAGGGATCCCGGCGTGGCCGCTGGCACCTGACCCGGCGGAGCGTCGGACACAGGAGATGGACACGACGAAGGAGAAGATGGATCAGCTGGTGGAGAAGCTGTTCATTGGTCGGGAACGAGGCGTGGAGCTGCAGGGGGCCATCGAGAACCAGATGCACCACTTTCAGCACCTGCAGATGCTCGAAATGTCCCGCATGAAGAACTTGGGTGAGCTGCGCACCTCCCCGCGAAGCCCTCGGCCATCGCCTGTACGCCTTGGGCTCCCTGCGCGCCACTGGTCACATTGGCAATCAGGCCTCCACCTCCACATCCTCAAGTAGGCCTGATCTGCGACAGCGTGCTCGGTTTTCGGGGAGAGGACGAGCATGCTTGCTGCGCATGGCGCCTCGCGAGTGCCACGTGGCGAAGCGTCTTCTTTTGTAGCATGAGCATATCCTGAGGCAATGGGAGTCTGCCACGTGTCGCTGTGCGAAACCCTCGCCCAAGTTGGGTCTCCGTTTCCTCTCGGCGCTGACAGGGATGCTGATGCCGCGCGCCTCGCCTCTCTTGAGCTCGCAGGCGACCAGATCCGCAGTTCCCACGAGGCCGAGGGGCAACACGCCTACATCCCTGTCCGGCGCGACATGGAGCCGCCGCTTCCCTCGATCATGAGCAGTGTGGAGTTCAAGCTGCCTGCGATCGGCCCCCAGAAAGCCAACGGGATCACGACCTCGGCGGTCTTCCCTGGAGGCGCAGCGCGGGCAGGGGAGATGGCGGAGGCGGCGGCGGAGGAGCCCAAGAAGGCTGCGCCGAGCGGCAAGAGCAGAAAGAAGAAGGGCGCGGCAGAGGCCGCGCGGAAGCTGGACAAGGTGGAGGAGGAGGCAGTGCGCTCAAGCGCCGACCCTCTGATGTCGTACGCAGGCGGCGGAGCAGTACGCTCAAGCGCCGACCCTCTGATGTCGTACGTGGGCGGGGGGGCAGATCCAACAGCGGTGCGCTCCGCTTGTGTGTGCCTCCAGTGCAGCTCATCCCGTAGCCACATTTTCCGCAGCCTTCTTTGACAGCCACCTCCTCTTGCTGTGGCCGTTCTTCATGTGCCGGTGCTTCGGCTACTGACCGCTTGTTGCGCGCTGAACACGTAGCTACGTGGTTGCGCTGAAGCTGCACTTCCCTCTAGCGTGGTCCACGTGGGCTGTGGAGGGCTTTCTGTGCGGTGCCGGCATTGCCACACGGCAGCCTGCCCTGCATCACACAGTCTGCTGCGTTGATGGGATTGAGCTTCCACTTGGTATGTATTAACTCTGATGGGTGCGGTGCTGCGGGGCTGCTGCGTGTCAGGCCTTCAATGGGGCGGGGTACGCCAGCGCCTCCTATGCTGCAGGCCCGGCTCCATCAGCTCCACCGGGTGGTGGAGGGGGTGGGTACGCTCAGCGCTATGTACGTAGCGGGTGAGGGCACAGCAGACCGAGTGCCTTGATCACTGATTTGCAGCCCGTTGAAGAAGGTGTTTGCTTGTTTGGCCTTCTTGTCACATGCGAGTCTGCTTTTGCTGCTACTCTCATGCATGTCATGTTTGTGCCTGCTCCGGAAGATTGCACACAAAGTTTTACTCCCATCCAGATGAGCGTGGACTAAGTTGAATGAATGATTCGGTGGTACTGTAGATTGCCGAGCCAAAGCGATTCCGCAGCGGAAGAGAAAACAAAGGTGGAGAAGCCCGAACAAAGGCCGAGGCCCGAGCGGCCAAAGGCAGACAAACCAAAGCCTGAGAAGCAGAAGGCGGAGAAAATGAAGGTACGTCCAACTGATGGCTTCATCATTCATCGGCCATTCGATTTGGTTTTGCTCGCCTTCTAGATGCAAGTCTGTGCATGCTGCTGACTGGAGGGCATTCATCTATATCACCAGCGAAAGCGGAGCAGTATGAGCCACCCCGGTGTGGAAGTGGCGTGGTAAGCTTGTACCATGGTTTAACATCAGCTTGTCTACCAACCATCGTTTTCTAAGGATTTGGACTGAGTACTGCTCTAATGGGGGGATGTGGCCAGAAAGCAAAAGGGAACAAGGGTGACGATCGCTTTTGCTCAAATCGTGAGAGTGCTATGATCGCCTATGCAGCTCGTTTTGGGTGATCGAGGCTTGTATATGCTATTGAGGAAAGCATTACACATCGCCTTCGTGCAAATTATCTTCCGATCATTTTTGGCACATCGCTGATGCACTGTGATGGATATTTGTGTTACATGCACAATGTTAAATTCCAGATCATCAATGCGCTGATACATGCTCCAAGCAAGCTTTTAGGCAATGCGCGAGTCGATGATTTCTATGAATATGGAACTGTGTAGGTATGTCATGAACTGTGCCCAGATCTTGCTAGGAGAAACATCTTCATATATTGCATTCGTCAGTTCAAGATGCTCAAGTCGCGAAATGCCCAACAAATTCGATGCTAGGCTTTATCCCGGATTCACCGCCAATTTCATCGGTATGGGTGCGTGTGTCTTGTGCGGTCATATGTGTATATCCATATCCATGCCTATTATATCACTCCAAAAACACCATCACGTCACATACAAATATTGTTTGGGTGCAAACCTATGGCAGGCTGCACTGTTTGAAATTACTTGCAGGAGTGTTCGGAGAACACGTGTTGAATCATGTACAATGGATCCAGGGTTGTGTATCGGAATTTCTCTGTAATCTTACTTTAAACAATTAACAAACACCCGAGGTGGGTTGTCGGCTGTACTATTTCAAAACTGAATATGAGAGCTTGCTCAGCTCTTTTGGTAGTAACTTGTCGATTCGAACTCTCTCGGCTTCCCTTGGATTCGATCGACACATGCTAGTCACTTCACATTCGATTCCTATATCTGTGCAGTTGTCGGGCTGCAGCTGCCAATCAGTCACCTGTCTCTCGGCTGAATAATCATAGATATGCCGATGTGGCAAGAACCGGGGCTCTCCTGGGTTCCCTCCAGTTTTGTTCGAGTTTTGGATGGTTTCCCACCATTTCTGGATGGTTTCCCACCATGTCTATCGAGCCTGATCTGCTGTGGGTGCAGATATTCAAATGTCTCATTATGGCAGTCACCTCCATCATGCCTCTCGGTCATACTGGTGACTGTCATCAGTTATATCACTCGTCACTCTGACACGCTTGTCTCTCGTACCGACTCGTGATTTACCCTAGTACAACTCTCCCCCCTTTTAGGCGCGCCTACGTCCTCGCTAGCCGCTGTATGTCCTGCCTTTATATACATTGTTTTTGGATCAAGCATGCACTTGTGACAAGGGTTAGGCTGCTAAGCCCTCGGTTCTCGGGTTTCCGTGCCCCCCAGTTTTCGGGTTTCTGGGTCCCTCCTCTGCTCGCTGGGCTTTCCCGAATCACGCTGTCAACGCTCAGACGGTTCAGTAGCAATGGTACACTCCCAACTCACAAGTTGCTACCATTACGCCCTGCGGTTAGCAGGCCGCCATATCTTGCAGCTCCTCGACGTGCTCGTCCACCTGTGCTGTTAGTGCCGATATCAGGTCCATGACCGCTAGCGCGCGCTCCTCGTTCAAGCGGTCTCCCAACTTCAGTTCGCAGAACCGATGGTGTAACAACGAACGGGGAATGTTGCGTACACCGCCTGTGCTGATCCCATGCCACGGGTGTAGGAAGCCGAGACTCCCTCTTGCGAGGTGTTCTCGTGCTTACCCATGGTGACTCGCGCTGGAGAGGGTGTCGCGTGAGTGCACTGCATTAGAGGTACTAACAGTGCGACGTTGGTCCAGATGTGAGTGGGCTTCATGTACGGCGTGCCATACTTGCAATACGTGGTGAGCAGTGGTTATGGTAGGCCCTTCATTACCGCTCGCGTATGCAGGCCTCGCGACGCGTCTCCAGCAGGGTTCTCGATGAAGTAGTGCGCGGGGTCGCAATACTCAATAATTTGTCTAGTGTGACGCACGCGCCGGTCTGTCAGCTTCAGGTCCGGTGTCCCTCTGGTCGTGGCCGTGTTGTACTCCTTACAAGGACCCTACAGTTTTAGGAATTGCAGGTAGGGCCATACCTAAGCCGTATCCAGGCCCGTGTCTACCCTGTGTCTGAGTGGCATTGTCATTGGTCGGGTATGGCCATACTTAGGCCACGCTAAAGCACTTTTTGCAGCGGCGCAACATTGCCCGGGGAAAATGGTTTTCGAGGAATAGATTGGTGGGAAAATGGGGAATATAAATTATGTCCATTTTTGGGGAATATATTATATGTCACACGCACATGCGTCTAGTATCACCGTTAATATTATTTCCCCCCCACCCCACCTGTTCACTTGGTTATTGCAAACATGAGGAAGCCTCCGAAAAAGTACATTAGGGTGTGCCTTTCTTGCGACAAAGGCGGGCGTCGTTGTACTAGACATGCCACGCGTGTTCACCGCAAAAAGGAACACCCTGTCTTCCAACTAACAGCCTTAAACGGTACAGGGCTTGATACATATGTCGAGAATTTTGGCTTTCGTTTCAAGCATAGTGCGTCCGTACAGGTATGGGAAACGAGTGAGGATAGGGATCGTACACCAATATGGGACTTTCAAAACGAGTATGTTTATATTGAACACACGGATGGTATGCCTTGGGGTAAGCTTGTTCCAACTCATGGGAACTTCGACTACCTTCCTTGCCAAAGACACTTGCTTACGGGCACCTTTCCACCTTTTCATTACAGTAACGCGTGGTCGGTACTTGGCAAGTGTCAGACATAATTCCATGCCAGCACTATTTCATGAGCCGTCGCACGAGTGAGAATGGCTTAAGTATGTGTCACAACTATAATGGAATATTTCTATGATGAAATGTAATCGCTGTGGAATCGCAGGAATTTAAAAAATACGACTTTTTTTCATTTTCCCCAAAAAATATTTTTTCAGGGTGAAATCGCCTAAAACCCGTTGTTTTTAGCTTGATTTGGCGTTCTACTCCATTACGCGGGTGAGGAGTGCAGCGATTCGTGGTATTGAGGGGTTTCCCATGTCAGGTAATTAATCCTGATGGTCACCGCAATTTGAAATTTTGGAAAAAAAAATATATTTTTGGCTCAAATCGGCCGAAAATCGCGGTTGTTTGCCTGTTTCGGCCTGTCGCGGGCCTGTTTTCTACGCCACTCCGCGCGTGTGGAGTGCACATATTCGTGGAAATGAGGGTTTTCGCATATCACCTAAGCACTCCTGATGGGAATCGCAATTTGAAATTTTGGGGAAAGAAAAAAAGTGCCCAAATTTCAACAGAAATCGATGTTTTTGCCTGTTTCGGTGTACCAGGCACACTCTTGATAACTTATACATATTTATCTCTTTATTTTTCTTTCTTTTCTTTTATCTTCTTTCTTTTCTTTTTATGTTTTCTATTGTTTTTGGTGGATCACATAGGCTTCTAGCCTTATATTCCACCGTTTATTTGCATGACATATACTGGCTACGCAGCCTAGCAATACTATCACTTTTCGATATAATGTATGGTCGCAAACCTATAACATCTATATCCTTATATACCCAGAACGGTCTCGGACGGTCTCGGAGTCTAGCCTACCTGTGACACAGCGTGTGTCACAGTACGAACCTACAGATCAGTCAGCAGTCCAGTGTTGGTCCTAGGGATCTGTCATAGGGGCCTGACCGGGACTCCCAGTCAGGGCTGCCTATACAGATTTCAGCAAGGAATCCCACGACAAAAATTGATCAGGTCCCAGTCGAGTGAAATCCAACGCGGACAATAGAAAATAATCCCAGATAGGCGCACGCTGCAGCGAGTCCAAAATGAATCCGTCCGAAACTAGCTCTCAACCGCAACTGCGAAAATCACGACATCAAATTGGGCCCCCAACGCCCCACCAAGCGGAGTGGCTTAGCCACTCATGAAATCAAAAGTAGTGGAAGGTGCCTGGCGCACCATAACCTGTGAGATATATAGTGCTGACTATATATTGTGGTGGTATAACACAGAATGCTTTCACTTAAGATAACATAAGAAGTCCGTTAGATTGAGTCAACCTCGGCTTAAGCCGGAAACCCTAAACCTGTGACAGCCGTACTGTACGGAGTACTAGTACAGACAAAGGACCGTGACACACACGGGGTGTCACATCCAGCAAAAATATATACTACTGTAATATATTATGAGCTTTCACAGAGAAGAAAGCTGAAGCCGAGAGCTCAGGGTGTCAGATGCAATACTAAGGTGAATATTAGAATACATATAGTGTTTTAATATTCCTAGTGGTCGGTGATGCTGCAAGTGACACAGCAGAGAGTCACAACACAGTGAGGGGTGACAGCAGAGAGGGGGGCAACAGTCACCCTTATACAACCCTTATACAGTGGGTGAAAGTTGCATCCCCCCGTGACGGGCACCGGGAATAGAACCCCGGTGCCACCGGGTTGTATAGGTTGGAAACAAACATCATATTTCAGGGTTGCGTGTGCAAGGTCTGTCGGTCTTGTCAACATGCATGTAGCAAATTTTCGATAAAGTCCTATGGGCAGAATATGCGCCGTAACCTTAGTACGCGTAACACGACCGCGTGCGTGAAATGCATAAAAGTTGCGCGTTTTCGTGCGGTGATGCACGCGTGTGGGGGGGCCGCTTGATCGGAATTGTGGTGGGGCAATTATAACTATGTGTGGGCCCTGCACCCTTCCACCAAGTGTCATTAGTATCACACCCTGCAGCTTGATGCAATGCTAAAGTGACTCGCGTACACCGAAAAAGTGTACAGTAGTCACAGTTTTAACGGGCCAACCTGTATTAGCCTTTTCCATCACCCTAGAGGAAACTGGTATCAATATTTTTAAATTCGGAAAACCACGGCCCCCTACCCGCGGTGGGGGGGATGGGCCTAAAAGTTTATATCCCGTCGCGTGGGTGAGAGCTATGAGCTTGAAACTTGAAACCTCTTGGTCTACCTCTCGCGTCGGCGTCTCAGCTTCTCTCTCGCGTCGGGCGAGCTGGTGGAAACGATCGGATGATATGAATTTATGATACAATTTTAATGATAGTTGAGACCAGTTACCAGAGGACCAGACCGATGATTTGCAGCGTTTGCCGTTTCTCCGTGCAGTATTCAATACGCAGAGAAAGGCCACACTCGAACTTAATACAGATTGAGAAGGGAACGGGGAAGCCTGCTGTTTTTGTTTTTGGAGGCCTCTTCCACCTTTCCGACCCCCGCCTGACTTAAGAATTGGCACTTGGCGCCGAGGTCGCTGACCACTCACTCCGTTCCATTTCGCGTTGCAGAGCCGTCCCACACCCAGCGCGGGACGACCATCGTATAAGCGTTTACCCACCGAGCGCCGCGCAGAACTGTGCGACGGCGCTGTAACGGGAAGCTGAATGCACAGGTGGGTGCAAAAAGATGTTGGGCCGGGGCTGCTCCCTCCGCGACCCCTTTGCAAAGCCCCTGAGCACCACTGGCTTCCCGATGGCAGCCGCGCGCCCAGCCGCTTGGCGCCGGTCTCACAGCGCGTACCACGGAGAGTATCGCGCGCCACACGCCGGTGCGTGGCGCTCCTCATATCGCTGCTCGGCTGGGGCCAGGTGCCAGGAGGGCGGTGCGGAACGCCCCTCTTCAGCCCGGTGAGTGGCAGCTTCATCGGTTTGCATCTTCGGGTGGCGACATACGGAGGAGATAATCTCCCTTTCTGGATCGCGGACGAGGGGCCAGCTGATACGCTTTACCCATCCAGCTTCACAGGGCTTATTCCCACAGTGCTGGCCCGGCTGTCGACAGAGCTGGGCTTCACATACGACATCTATGCCTGGAAGAACTATGGTGCGTTGTATGCCAGCAGAGTAAATAAAAGTCTGGACGCCAGCATCTTTTATAGCATGACGCCCTCTAGCTTCACCTTGGACTGGCCAATGGCTCGGGATATCCCCATGACCTACCCGCTCTACCAGTTTCCCTACGGAGCTGTTTCTCTGAAGACCTATCGCGACCTGGAACTGTGGAATTTCTTACAGCCTTTCACGTGGAAGCTGTGGCTGGTGTGGACCTCGATGCACCTGCTCTTCGCAACGATGTTGTGTATACTGCAAGCCATGCAGAGGGATGCGAAGGGCAACCTCTTGCCGCGCAGCTCTCGGTTCCCAAACGGAGCAAAGATTCAACTCCGCGACGAGCTGTATCACTCCTTTGCGTCCATGCTCCAGGGCGATGCGCGCGAGTGGAACACGCCTCCTGAGCGCACGCTGCGGCTCGGAATGCTTTTACTGACTCTCGTCATGGTGGCCACATATACCGCCAACTTGGCGTCCTTTTTTACCAGACCAAGAGTCACCTTGCATGGTCCAAAGGACCTCGCGTCCATGAAGTATTCCAAAGCGTGCACGATTCTGCTCAGGGAGAGACCAGGCGGCGTTGCACCAGGCGACGCTGCACCTGGTGCACCCTCGGCGCTGTCGAGATATGTCAAGGAATTGATATCTCCCCCTCCCGATCGTTGTGGATACGGTTGGAGTGAATGTGCGAAGAAGTTTTACCATGAGCAGTTGACGCAGAGGAAGGCTGATGTTTGGATTGATCCACTTGACGGACTGCATAGTTACGTTATTGCGTCTGAAAGTTGCCTAGGCCTCTACGAGATCGAAAATATTAAGCTTTATCACATGTCAAACTCGATCCATTTTCGGTTCCACCCCGAAGTCAAACACGCTGGTGGCGGGGCTCTCGAGATGGCCTCAAATTTCAGCTCGGCCATGCTTCATCAAGCACAGACGCCCGAGTACACGCAACTCTTGGAGGATAATTTTGAGATGCACAGAACATGCTCCAGCGAGGTGAATAGCCTTGATGAGTCGGTCACACTTGAAAGCATGTCAGGGCTGCTGCTTGTGGTCAGCATAGTCATTGCTCTCGCGTTCTTCCTTGCACTCCTGCAACGTGTCAAATTTTCGAAGTGGCCAAAAGTGACGGCAGCGAGGATGCATACAATTGATAGCACTCGGCTTGGTTCCATGGAGTTCGGCGTTCCCATACAACCTGCATCGCACGACGTAGGCGACGGGTTAGCTAATGAAGATCACAAGGTCGAAGAAGCTAGGTAAATGGAGATGAAGAACAAATCTTTTAGGACGGTGGATTGTTAAGGCCCACACCGTCCTCGCCTTGTACTGTGTCCCTCTATTCCCCTAAAGGACTCACGTCCCACTTGCTTCTGCTTGCAACTTTATTATCCTTACGATTTGAGGGAAGCAGGATATTTCACGAATGCCATTGTTTATCTGGTCACTCGGCACTTAAAGTTGCTAAGCGATTGAGTCAATCAATGAATAATGTGGCGATGTTCAATTAATATGTAGCTATCGACTTTCCCAAATATGCCTGAATTTATATGAAAAATAAGGAACACGCTAAAGACTTGAAGCATCGGCTTGGACGGTCCCACAGGATCATCATAGGACTATTGTGGCTCTAGGGCGCGTTGCCTTTAACACTGGCCGAAGGGCTTGGACAAAAAATGTCCGGTTCTCATGCCGGACCTGATATTAGCTTGTCATATTGTACTAGACGACATTATAGCCCACCCACCTCCTCCGCTGTCCCGCACCAACATGAACGGACGAAACTCCGGTTTCCCTCCGTTGAACTCTTTTTGGCACGCGTGCTTGTCCAGGAATTTCCCCGAGAAGTCTTCCTGGTGCCTCACGGAAATTACATGGTCACAACCAGCCCACATCTTTGCTTCGTCCTCCCCTCTTTCTCCACCGGGTAAAGGGAAGGTAGCTAGCTTCAGTATACCGATGCCGTGGATCACCGTGCACATCTGTCGAAGACATTTATTCTCAGAATGTTTTGAGTAACAACGTGTTATTTTGGAAACTTGGAGGTGAAAATAAACCATACCTGCTCATCTGCTGAACTCTTCACACAACTATGCCCCGCATCGGAGTAACATGCCGCGGTGTTGAAGGGAGGTTTGCCGATGCGCCGGTCCATCAGCAACATGATTTCAGCCGGACACCATGGAATGTCCAGAGGAGACATGAAGAACTTGAGGGGATGGCGGTCGAAGTGGAAGACTCTCAAGTTCTTCTTCTTCAACATGCGATCCAGTTCTCCCCACTCGATGTCCGCATCCTTCTGCATGGGGCGCTTCCCGGTGTTCGCCTTGGCTTTAAGGACTTCCTCTTTGACTGCGCGTTGGTCTTGAACCTCCCTCGCAACCTTGAAGACATCTTCCAGGGACCCTTCGTCGGAGGAAAGCATTTTCTGGAAGGCTTCCATTGTCGCGGCAGCTTTTAGTTTTTCTCCACTAGCGTTCCCAAAAGTCGGCACGACTTTCGCAATCGCTTCCTGCGTGTCGGGTGAAAGAATTGCTTTTCCTTTTTTCTGCACAGGAGTGCAAGTGTGCACACCCTTGTGCTCGAAAAATAGCAGACACCCTGTTACGTCCTCCAGCTCGACACGTGCAGCGATGGCACGAGCGGAACAAGCAACGTACTCGGTAGGGGTTTGGCACTTGGGGCAAGCCGGACCATGCACCTGTAAAGCACGAAGTTTATTTTAGGAAGCTACCTATGCTATTGGTGGCAACAAAGGTTTGTGTTTCACGAAAACAGAAATATATACCTTGTGCCCAAGGAAGTCCTCCTCGTTTTTACCGGTCGTGCGCGACATTCGCTTCACGAAGTGTTTGCCTCCAACTTGAAAGAACACACACTCCTCGTCTTTACAGACATATTCACCCAGGCAGTGCATTGAACGAGCCAGAACATTCTGTTTACCGTAAACGTCGCTCAGTCCCTTATTCCAAGTAGTCTTCCCAGCCTCCGACCAAGTTCGGTTGTTCACGAAGAAATCTAGTTGAAGTAAAGGTATACCTTTCCTCCCTCCAGTGAGCTCGCCTTTGAAGTGCGTACCGAAAAGTTTCGAGCCGTCAACGTCAAGTGGGACTTTAGAGGTGTGCGAAACTCCAACTGGCCAGATAATTTTCGCGGAAACATTGTTAGTACTGGCTGCGTCGTTTTTGAAAGGTTCCGAAGCACAGCTTGCCTTGGAACTCTCGCCAGTGATTTTCAAGTCTACAGAATCGGAGTCGTTGTCTGAGTCTGACTCGGACTCAAGGACAGGTATGATTTCTTCCTCTGGTTCCGAAAACTCGATAAAAATCTGGTAAAGGTGTTCTGGAACAATGGGCAACAAGTCAACACTTTCGAATATTTCGTCGGTGTTCATGTTCATCAAGGTGTAACTTAGTATTACGGAATTTAATCCCAGGGAAAGGGTCCTCCTTTATAGACATTTGCTCCGAAACACTTTTTCCACTTGCTGACCTCCGCGACGAAATGAAGCGGGAGCTCTACCTCCAAGCATTGCCTGAATCGGGAATGTACCGCCCATCTGCTTCCGAGAAGGGGACCATTGCTGTGACAACACTTCCGGATGTTAACACTCAGAGCGGCAATAATGTGTACCCTGAACTCCAATATGCTAGGAAACAAGAGTTCTGGAAACTCCTGTCGTGGCACTATCTCTCAAAGAAAGAGTTCCCGTCACCACTCTCACGATATGCCACGCGTGCACATGACATTCATACAACACTTAAAGCGTGTAGACGTGAGTCGCGTGACCCCAAAAACTGCTACGCCATTCGAAGAAGCCTCCTTGACATCATCATTGACGACCGTGGGCTAAACGAGAATGGGTGTGAACTGTTTTGTAACCCACTAACCCAAGGATTCATTCGAGAAGATGTATCCCCTCAGACCAGATGAGAGCCGCCCTTCGGCCCTTTTGTGCAAATGGCAGAATTGGCTTCGATGGACTTGCATATGATGCCTATGTCGACCCTATCACCAATATGGGTAGGAATGTTTATGGGAACCCCCCGTTTGACGGGAAGGAAAGATTCTCAAACTCAGCGGTTATGGCTACCTTAGAACTCGGCCATCGTGCAGCAAACACTGTGCCAGGATTTCGGGGCATCTGGATCCTCCCACTCTCTCCTAAAAATCAAGAAAGTGGATTGCTAAAGGATTTAAGATGGTATTTAGATTTCCTCACAACACCATTCCTTGCATTCCACACGGCTACTGGACGGGGGATGGCCCATATGTTCTCCCGGGTGGAGGATGTTACAAAGATGATTTCTCCGATGTCTGTATTATTGCCATTGATAGCCCCCCGAGCCAAGACTTTCCTGCTCATGACTGGAGTGGGACGCAGAAAAAGATTGCAAGGTGGTACATCGATGTCCTTCCTGAGAAGAAGATTACTGACAGAAGACTGAATTGCACCGGAGTTGACCCCGAGATCTGGCAGGAAGTCCTGGGTGAAAGGAAACTTGTCATCCCCGACAGCCTCTGCCCGTGGCCCCTCTCGCAAGAGACCCGACAGAGTGCCCACCCAACATAATACTACGGAGGTCACTGTGCACACGTCCTACACGAACAAGGACGACAAACCATTTGCAGGGACTGTAACGTGGCCCAACAAAGAACTTACTTTGATGGGATACCTTCCGAAGCACTTTGGACAGGTTCTTAGCACCATAGTGGTCCATCAGAGAAGACTGAAGCCTCTCCTCAAGAAGCTTTCCAGGCTGTGCAGATACCACACCCGCATTAGACGTGACGCCTTTCTTAATGGTCATGCTAGGGTCGAGAACCATGACCCTCTCAGAACCACCCTTAGCCGAAATACTGGTATCACTGAAGAAGAAGCTGTTGAAAGAGCAACACATGTTTTTCCCCGACCTCCCTTGAATGACTATCATCTCCACCATTTCTCTTCTCTTCATTCAGGTGAACACTTTATTAACACTTCCTCCCCCCTTGGTGGAGCCTCCTACCTTAGCTCCCCCTCCACCCCCACACTCCGCTCCCTCCGCCCCCGCCTTCCCCCCTCCACCACCGCCCTTCCTCCGCCTCGCTTCCGCCCTCTTTTTCCATCACAGATGCAGCCTCGCTCCACTTCCACCTCCGCTGCTGCTTCTCCGCCGACACGACCTTTTTAGCGCTCTGCGTAGTTTTGCCCTGCCGCGGTTTCCTAGGTTCGGATCTGGCCTAGATGAGCCCTTCGGGGCGCGCTATGAGGATGATTTCAGCTCCCTGCTGAAATCTGTATAGGCAGCCCTGACCGGGAGTCCCGGTGCAGGCCCCTATGACAGATTCCTAGGTAGCCAACACTGGACCGTGACTGATCCGTAAGCCTGTGCTGTGACACACCGAGTGTCACAGGTAGCTAGACTCGAGACCGTTCCGACTCCGTGACCGTTCCGGGTATATCTAGCTTAGGGTTTATTTCTTATAGAGAGTTTATCTATATTGGTTCACTGACTGTCTGATATCTTGAACCGGGATATTCCAGTAGGTCGTGGACCCATTCCACGCTATATTCCACAGCTAGTTTGGCCATGATTGGCTAAAGCAGCCGCTTGGAGAGGTGGTGCGCGACGGCGCGTTTGGGGACTCACGGGAATTTTGAGATGAGCTGTTTGCGGTGAGCGTCTTTGAGCCGCAGCTATGGGGGTTCGACCTGGACCGGGCCTAGTCGACGCAATGTTCATTTACGGTATTACGCTTGCCCTGATCCCGCTTGCTGCCGATTTTTGGGCTGGTGGCTCGAGCACCTTCGACCTCGACAACGTCTTCCAGTGCCCCTCGCTCGCATGGCTCTACCGCTCCTTCCGTAACTGTGGCGTCGCATCTTCCCCACGACCTTACCCGAACGCGCCCCAGCGCAGGGGAGAAGTCCTCTCCGGAGGCCTTTCGGCCAGTTTTCGAGAAAACATTTGTTTTTTTCTTGTTTTGACATCTTTTTGCATACTTAAGGGTCAAAATTCTTTCGGCCAATCTTCGGCCAAACCCTCTTTTTGGGAGACTCTCTCGGCCAGGGGCCGGTCAATCGCGACAGGACTTCTCCCCTGCCCCAGCGTACCACCTCCCATCAGGCTTTCAAAGTTATGGGAGTTACCACAAGAGCTAAGAAGTCCCTCACGAGGGACAGCGACATTGATGCCTCGCTGAGGCTTATCGACGGGGTTCGGAACAGCCCGACGGTGCGGACACCGACTGTTCCGACCCCCAACCCTGCTTCGAACGAGGACGCCGACGTGGCCGTTAGGCGTTACTTGCAAGAACAGGCGAAATTGACCGACGAGATCTACAAGGCACGTCTGCATCGTGCCTGGGCCAAGAGCATCCGCGAGGACGTTCTTGGTGACAAGAAACATCATTTCCGCGGTACGGACGACGCTGGCCTTCTGTCCGACCTGGTGGTGCAGCTACGTACGGAGTTCGAGTCTGCTGGGTTGGAGTTGAAGTCCTTTGATCTCGACGACCCCCTTACCCCGGTTGTGAGCCGGGTGAATGGCCTTCTATACGAGCGTGCTGGCTCTCGTGGTGGAGAAGCACAGCAACGCGTATGTCTGGCTCACTGGTACGGATGCTTCGTCTGACCGAGATGGCCGGCGAGCTTTGGTCGACATCATCAAGGGCTGCGTGCCGGTGGCGCTGCGGGAGTCGCAGCAAGAGGAGCATGCGGCCTTGCGTTACCCCGCGAACGTGGACCCGCAGCCGATCTTGGCGCGGGAGCAACGTTTGGTGCGGGACAACAGGGCCTCCGACTGGACACCTACGGAGGCTACGCGTAAGCTGAGCCTGTACACCAGGCTTGACCCGGCGTTCTACGCTGCGGTTAAGGTGCGCTACCCCATGGCTGCTGACTTGGCCCATGTACCGTTGGCCTCGCTCCGCTCCATGGTGGTAGAGATCTACCAGGCTTGGGCTCAGACTGACACGGGGAAGGCGGCTTCTGGAGCGGACGGCATCTCCGCGCACCTCTCCAGCAGCGAGTACGACGCCCTCCTCGTGAAGATCACGGAGCTGAAGGAGCTGGTACAGCGGCAGCACGGGGAGGGCGCTCCGGTGGTGCGGCAACAGCGGGACAAGCAGCGGCAACAGCAGCAGCAGCGTGCGCAGCAGCCGAGGGGCTACCGTATGGGGCAGCACAAGGTGCCGCCCGTGGGATTCGACCGGGACGACCAGCGAGCGAAGCCGTTCTGTGGCAGGTGCAAGAAGGCGGGCAAAGGTGAGAGCTATCACTTCTACCGCGACTGCCCGTTGGGCGGGCGCCAACACCCGCCCACCTCTGCCGCGGCATTCTGCATTCCTATCGACGAGGAGGACGCGGAGGGCGTGCATGCACTTGCCATGTGTGCGCTCTTTCAGCAGGCAGCGGACGATGCCGCGGAGTCCTTTGCTCGTGCGGCTGCCGCGTACGGGCCGCCTGCGGTGCTTTGTGCGGGAGCGGTGGGCGGCATCGACGTGTCCGCCTACGGCTTCGCGGTGGAGCAGCGGTCAGCTTCCGACGAGCCCGTAGGAGACGACATTCTTCGACGGCTCGACGATCTTGCCGCGGAGGTTCACTCCGCGGCCAATCACCAGGTGCACTTCACACACGCATCTTTCCCGCCTCCTGACGGCATCGAGCAGCAGGCTTCGGCTCTGGTGTGCGGACCCGCCGCGGCGGGGACCACGCCGGAGGAGCAGGTTCCGGCAGGTGGTGCGGCGGCATCGGCATCCGCCGTGCCGGCCCCTGCTATGCCTGTCTCGCAGGGAAAGGATGTGAAACCCGCGCCACTTCAATCGGCGTGGGTAACCACCACAGCGGACGCGGACGGTGAGTTCGCTGGGTTCGTTCGGACCGTGAACCACGCCGCCATCGGGCAGGTTGACCTCACGGGTTACGACACGGACGATTACGAGGACCTCGCCGACGGCAGCTTCATCGTGAAGCCGCGGACTCCGGCCATTTCAGCAAATCATGCGTCGGAGTCCGCGACCCACGTGCCTCAGTCTGGTGGTGCATCCCGCACCTACGGTTGTGGCAAGCCACCATGGGGCTTCCCCGCACACGCGGGCCCGTGGGGATTTCATTACTTTGTCTCTCTATTTCTTTTGATCTCAATCATGGGAGTGGGAGCTGCCGCCTACACGGCGGCCAATGACATCGACTCTGTGCAGGTATCGGGTCGGGCTGCACCGCAGCCTGTGCTGTGCAGGGGAGACTTATGCATCTACCCCGGTATATCCGAGCTGGACCCCGTCACTCTGGATGCAGTACTGCACTCCCTGGGTGCTGCGACGGTGGTTCACCGGCCGCCTGACCCACTGGAGAGCGGTGCTGCAAGCTACTACCGTGGGCATTGTGGTGACGGTGCACCTCTGGGCTTTGACCCCGCGAGTAGCTTTCCTTTTGGCTCTGGCAGTGCACCACTCTGGTGGTGTGCTGAGATGTGCTTTGACCTCAACATGGTCTTCGATTTGGTTTATGCTTTACTTTGACATCTACAATCTTCAATCTGGTTTGCTGCCACAGTGCTTTTCAGTAGTTTAGCAGGACCTGAGTACCTGTATATTTCTGCACTTGTGCCGGCTAGAGGGTTTCAATTTGTGTATCAGAATAGCACAGTTGAATTAGCAGTTAGGTTTGTCACCCTAGCTCCTACCCTAACTTATCTTGACTTCTCTGACTTACCTGTCAGTCACCACCCACAGTGCTGGGGTGGTGTGCTGAAATCTGTATAGGCAGCCCTGACCGGGAGTCCCGGTGCAGGCCCCTATGACAGATTCCTAGGTAGCCAACACTGGACCGTGACTGATCCGTAAGCCTGTGCTGTGACACACCGAGTGTCACAGGTAGCTAGACTCGAGACCGTTCCGACTCCGTGACCGTTCCGGGTATATCTAGCTTAGGGTTTATTTTCTTAGAGAGAGTTTATCTATATTGGTTCACTGACTGTTTGATATCTTGAACCGGGATATTCCAGTACTCCCTCTGTTCTACAGTTGCCTCTTGCAGGATTATGATTACAGTGGACTCATGACATTGTCATTATTCTCAGCGTAAATGTTATATTATTATTATCAAGATGACGGATATGGTGCTGGAACAGTCACACCGCTCGCTTTGTGACTCTTCCTATAGTAGTGTCGGTATGACTGTCACCCGAACCCGAACCCTAACTGTTTATGCCCGTTATATCGGGTTAACTTATCAACTTTATTACATTCTGAGAAAACTGATCACTGAGTGAATATATCCCGAGTCCTAGGGGTATATCCAACAGGTTTGGCCCCACGCACTCTTTGTTTAGACACTGCGTAGTTTGGCCATGTCAGGCTAAACGCCGACGCTTGGGATGGAGTGAGGGGCTCCTCTAGAGGCGCGGCGGAGCGGTATGGCCTAGTTACGCGGCTGGTTGATTGGACTTGCGGAGAGCTCGGGCTCGTGGCTGCTTGATTTTCCCGTACTACGCGTTGGTAGACGTTGGAATTTTGGTCGGATCCGACACCAAGTTCCTTGGCCGCGTTGTTAGATCCACATGCACGTTTGGGGAATCTTTTACGCCGCAGCTTTCCTGCTTTTCCTCGACTATAGCTGGCATATTACCGGGTAAAGGATTTTGGGCCTTGGTAATACCGGGTAAAATACCGGTATTACTTTACCCGGTATTACCAGGGTAATACCGGGATGGGATTTTTGGCAATATTGGAGAAATGCATCTTTAACTCACCTCTACTTCATCATATTGCATCGAATCAAGCACATATTACACAGTGTGACCTCCGCCCTCCTCTCCCTAAACTTGCCATCGTCTCTCATGCACAAATTTCGGTGGTATCGGTCTATAACGAGGTCAGACGCGGCACAGCATGATAACCATCTGCTCAGCATCGAGGTAAATAGGGGCAATATCACTATAAGCAAGACACGATGTGCAACATGAGAAACTTATTAAATAATACTGGCACTCTGTTAGAACGAAAGAGGTACACTTATTAAGGAATACGGTCACTCTGCTGGACGACAGTGGTACACTTCTTAAATAATATTGACACACTACTGGAAAGCGGTCATCACATAAGTGTCAAGCCTGGCATATTACTCAGATCTCAGAGGAGCTATTGGAGATAACTTAGCTCTAAGCTAGACTCTTCCGCAAGAATAGCCACTCTCCTGCTTGTGGAATATATGTCTCGTCGTTGAGCATAGTATAATACGCTGACAAGTGAAGCTTGGAGCCCCGCAAACCATCATCCCACAAAATATTATAGTTGTGCAGCGTGCGGTTGTGCATATATTTCTCAACCTTTCCGACCTCCCACGCATTCCAAACACGGTTGCGCCTGTCCTTCATTGCCCATACCATCATCACATACAGGTTATCAACTTCTCGCGGCAGTGCAGCCGGCTTGTCAACAGCAGTAAAACCATGCGGCATCACAAATAGTTCGTCAATGGGTCCGTCTTCGCCAGCGCCTTCCGCATCCTCCGCGTCATCCTCTTCCTCTGAATCACTCTCTGTCTCAGCTTCACCCGCAGGTAAAACTGCCTCCTCACCATCCGCAGAATCAAAAGAGCTCAAAAGAGTTGACAGCTCGTCTTCCTCCATCACTTCCTCCAGGAGCTGTGCCACAGCTCCTTTTTTCTTTTGCTTACTCATATCCTTTGGCAGAGTGAGGGACAAGTTGGAGTAAACATAAACTGCTTTCACAGTTCGCGACTCCCCTAAGCTGGCTCGCAACTTACTGTGGACCAAACCGCAATTCTTGTTACTGCGCTCTACCCCGATAGCATGCATCACGGCCTGTAACATATCGACGGATGCCACAGCCAGGAGCTCCTGCTCTGCACTGTCAACATCAAGGCCCTGCCAAAAAATAACGCCAGTACCGATGCTACGCAGAGATCGGAGAACGTGCACGAGCACCAGTAACTTGTTATCTTTGTCCTCGTCTTCAACTTCCTTGAGAACATCTCCCAACTGCACCCACAACGAAGGACACAATAATACCCACATACATCACACACTGCTTATACGTTACTGCTTCGTTATCGACGGATACTGCTAAAAACGACTGCTTATCCTGCTTACACCTATTGCTTATAGAAAAAACAAACCTGCAGCTTGACGAGCATGTTGACGTTCTTCAGCTTCTGCTTATACCCGCCGTCCTGTGCAATAAAGCGGTTGTACTCTGCAACGATGCGTGCATACTTCGAGTCCGATTTCCCACCGCAATAGTTTTTGAAAGCAGCCAGAACGTTGTTCTCGTTAAATGAGCGCTCAAGTCTTTTGAATTGCTCGTCACCCAAAACTGTCTTGACAGCGGCACGAACGTATGGGTCTAACATAAAGGTCGCACAATGCAAATTGTGACGCAGACCGACTTTTTCGGAGGTCCCTAACCAACGTTCACGCCCAATGCGCTTCAAGCAGTCCAAGGTATCTACGTCCAAAATATCTTTCGACTGTGAAGGAGGATTGACCAGATGCCAGTAGAGCATGCAGTAAACAGGCAATATGTACGATGGTGGAATACTATCGCCCTCAAGAAAGTGTAGTGCACTGCTTATGGGTCGCAACAAGTCGTGAACGCCTTCCCCGCGAGTTTTAATATCCCCCTTCAACAGGCTCTCGAATTTGAGAAAGTCAGCACCACAAGATGTGCCATCTTTCTTCTTCCTGCTCATCGCTTTCGCTTTAACAAGTCTGTACTCCGGCATTTTCGGGACATCGATAAGCACTGGCCAGTTGTACAAGCAAATATTAACCATGAGGTAGCAATAAGCGAACCGTGTGAGAGGAAATACACGGAATGAGCGCGTCTTATTACCAAACACCTGTGCTGCCTTTTGCATAACAGCTTCGGTCAACAAGCCGTGACGTCTCATGAATGAGGAAATGAAATGAAAGTCGGTTACAGTGTCTGCGATAACTTCAATCTTAGCAATATCCTCAATCAGAAGATCCAGAACGTGCACGCAACACCCGATAAAGAACAACGCAGTGAATATTTTCTGAAGAATACTAAACATCGCCTTCATATTCCCTGTATTGTCAGCCACAACAGCTATGAATTTGTCCGCTCGATCCTCTAGTTCAGCTTGCACAAGCTCAGCGTGAAACGCCGCTGTGTGCTCACGAGACTTACAGAAAATAGTTTTCACATATGTGCTTATAGTCTGCTTCATACGGGTGAAATTGACAGTACCACGCCCTCGTACATTAGTATGGCCATCGAGTCCGAGTGTCTCCTTCCCAGGAACGCGATTGAGCAAAGCCTCAGTAGTATCGAGGGTTTCCTCGTAAACGTCGTCTAAGCACGTGCTGCTTAGAACCCGACGCGAAGGCAAAAACTTCGTGTAGGCAGGACGAACAGCTGAGATAAAACGCTTGAAGAAAGGGTTCTCAACACAGTTGAAGGGAATGCGACATATGAAAAAGAAGCATGCGAGATAGAAATTCAAAACGGCTGCCTCTCCTTCGCTAAGAACATCCACTGAGCGTGCATCTAAGATGGACTGTCGCGCGTTCTCCTTAAACACTGACGGATCTTCTTCCTCAAGACACTCGTTTTCAATCGCCTTCAAGGCATCACTGTTCGAGTCCTCGCAAGACTTGCGCTTCAAATCGTATTGTTTCTTGAAAACTACTGCACACTCCGCTTTTGACACTGTGGCTAGTTTGAGTTTGACATCCTCAGGAACATTCTGATTCTTAAACACTTTCACCAAAAGCTTGCCTGGGTTGATCCTATTGTAGGCGATATTTGTGCAGAACGCTGGATCATATTTCGAGGTTAGTATCGTGCGGACGTTGTCTTTTACAGTCGGCTTTCCGTGAGCAGGAGGAACAAACTCAGCAACGTCGTCAAAAAGACTGACTACATACGACAGGTCTTTACCCCAAGTTTGCCCACGATACTTCGTGCTAAGGGCATCAAAAACAGCTTTTGGGACCTGAGTACCCTTCCAATCTACTTCTGGTTGAGTGCATGGAGATGACTCGTCCCCTTGGGGTGAGGAGGCCGAAGCCATGATGATGTCTGCCTGTCGTGTGCCTCGGTCTTGTGGGTGTCTTGCGTTGGGGAATGTTGCGCTAATAGTCTATGATGGCGGCTGAGGGTTACCGTCGATCTGACATTTTTCATGGTAAAATCGGGTAAAATCGATGGTAAGACGGGGGTAATACCCGGTAATACTCATACCCGGTATTACCAAAGGTAATAAAAAAAGGTAAAATGCGGTAATACCACCCTGCACTGGGGTAATGAATTTTGGGGTAAAGTAATACCGGGTAAAATACTGGTATTACCTTTACCGGGTATTACCTTTGGTAAGATTTGTGCCAGCTATATCCTCGACAACCGCCTCACGACTTTTGGCCGCCGCTCCTTCCGCACCTCGCCCCATTTACCTTCACTTCGTCTCTATAGTCTTCTACATCATGGTTGCGACTAGATTGACCTCGAGTATGGCGTCACGCCGACGCTCACTAGCTACAATTTTCGACTCCGCTGCCGCACGTAATTCCGTCACGCCGGCTACGCCGGCGCCCGCTGGTGCTCCACCTGCGAACTCCGCCCAAGCCGTTTTCTTGGCGGGTGTTCGCTCGCTCACGCGTGAGCGCTTCGACGAGAGCGTGGCGAAGCACGTCATCCGGAAATGCTTTCCCGACAAGCATGACCGATTTACAAGTACGGAGTCGAACGCTCAGGTGCTCCTCTCCAAGCTGGTGCCTGCTCTCCAGGAGGCATTCGAGGCCGAGGACGCGCTGTTTGCCCCTATGTTCGACTTGGAGGACTCCACGTTGGCCGTGCGACCCGAGGCCAACAAGCTCCTCTTCTCAACTCTCGAGCTCATCGTGTCTCCCGCCTCTCCAGCGGGTGACTGGCTCGAGGCATCTGCGACCTTGCACCCTCTGGACGGCAAGCGGGCCCTGCTGGAGCTCGCAAGGCGTCTGCTGGACTCCGGTGCACCCTTCCAGGGGACATCGGACCTCCTTGATTGGCGTACGTTTTAAGGCCCACACCGACCCGTCCGAGTCCATCACGGACTTCAACGCGGCCTTACGGTCCGCCAGGAGGCGCAACACCCTCGACGATGACGAGGTGAAGGAGCTTTTCCTCGCCGCGTTGGACCCTGCTTTCTACGCGCCGGTGGTGTCGAGGCTCTTCACGCACCAGCAGCGGGCGGCCGTGGACCTCCTCACCATTCAGCAATGGGTCCTCGAGTGCTACGCCCGACACGTGGCAGCCGGTACGCACACTGCCTCGTTCACCCTGTCCGCGGCGGCCGTGGCCACTGACGGCGACACCTCGCAGCTGTCCGACCTCACGGCCATCATCCTCGACGTGAAGCGGCAGCTGAAGGTCCTCACGGACAAGGTCAACGGGCGGGGTTTTACCCCGCGGGCGGACAAGAACAAGATCGGCAACGGGGGAGGCGGCTCCGGTGTTCGTTTTGCGGCAGGTGACCTCCCGACGGGAGGGAACTGGCCGCAGTCGCAGGTGAGGAAGCGCGTTGCCTTTCACAAAGGCAGCGGCGACTTCATTCCATTCTGCCAAAACTCCACGTGCAAGAAGGACGAGGCCCGCCACTGGCACCGCGACTGCCCGAACGGCGGTAAGCACGGCGCTGGGGGAAGCTTCCACAGCTTCTCCCTCGGTGACATCGAGAACGACTTGCTGGCGGAGCAGTTTCAGACGGCCATGGACGAGCACGACGGCGAGCGGTTCGATGCGCTCTGCCTTCTGGCGGGGTGCAAGCCGGAGATGCTCGACGGCGTTTCGGCGTGTTCCTTCGGGATCGAGCCGGAGAGGGAAGGCGGTGCGTTGCAGGAATTCCTGCCCTACTGCCAGCCTGCCACCCACATGGGCGGCTTCACGGTCGGTGGTGTCGAGAGCGGGATCTCAGCTGCCGCTTGCACGCATGTCCGCGAGGACGCACCGCCGGCGCCACCGCCGGCGGCAATCACGCATGCTTACCCGGACGGGTCGGAGGCGTCCGACGCCGGTGACATGATGCCGGTGGACTCCATGCACGCGCACGAGCCCGACCTCTGCTTTGCGGACAAGATCGCGCGGATGGGGGGACTCTCGATCACGGCTGCGGGCAAGGACTTCGCGATGCGGTACATGCACGCCGAATCGGAGACCGACTCTTGCGACGGCGACGCGGACGGGTCTGCAGTTGGGTATGACCCTATTGACGGTGAGGATGCGGTCCCGCAGCCTCTAGCGTCTCGTCGGGGATGCGGTGCACCGCCTTGGGGGTTTGGCCGCTCTTCGGCGATTGCGGTGATGGTGTGTACTCTCTTCTGTGTTTGCGCCACCGCGGCGCCAATCTCGGCTGCCGCTCTTGGCGAGGCATGTGCACCGGACCACACCGGCCTGGAGGTCGGTGGTGCTGCCGAGGCAACCACCGGCGAGCCTGCATTCACTTCTGCGGCACCGGTTGCTATTCCACCGCGCCGGCACGGCCGGCACCGTGCTCGGCGGGGCCTTCACAATGCACCAATCGGGCTTTACATCCCGGTACCTACACTCCCGGTCCCGCCCGCTTCACCGCTGTATTGGGATGCACCACCGTCACCGGACTACGCACCGGGACCGACTACTGACGAGGAGGACGGGGAGGATCCCTCGCACGACGATCGAGACCTTTCAGATTTCTTCTGGAGCTCTACGAATGATTCAATCACCGCAGCATCGACATCTTCAATTCACGGCACCATGACTGTGCTGCGGGCCGGCACAGCAGTGCCACCGCCAACTAGTGGCTAGGAAGTTAATCATGCCGCTCCTGCACAGTGAGATTGACCGTAGCTGTATGTGCAGAAGGGTCCGATCACGGACCGGTTTCAGGTTTACAACTCTTGACTGGGAACCGCCCTGCCAGAAAGGACAGGCCTTCCCTTAGAGCCAAATTTCCACCGTTGTAGATGGTGTTTGTTCACAGGTTTCACCTTCGGCTAGCCAGTCACCACACTAGGTGGTGTGCTGGAACAGTCACACCGCTCGCTTTGTGACTCTTCCTATAGTAGTGTGTATGACTGTCACCCGAACCCGAACCCTAACTGTTTATGCCCGTTATATCGGGTTAACTTATCAACTTTATTACATTCTGAGAAAACTGATCACTGAGTGAATATATCCCGAGTCCTAGGGGTATATCCTGCGGGAAATGACGCCGTGACATGTTCGTACTGTCACGTGTCATATCCAGTATGTCATCCTCGGTGACTCTGCTTGTGTCTGTCCGGGTATTTATTCCCGTATGTTATCTATTATTGAGTTCGTTCTTTATCCGCCGGGAGCGTTCTCCCCTAGGCTGCTGTGCTGTTTCCAGCAGGTTATGGTCCCAGTTACGCTTCGCGTAATTCGTATTTAGCGTGGAATTTTATTTCGTTATCGCTCTATCTTTATTTTGAGCTCACCCTTCCCTCTTGCGGTGTTCGAAATTTGATTCTCGCTTTCGCTTGGACACTACGGCAGCTTTGGGAATTACGGCGGAGTGGTATCGGCATTCTTTTCGCGCGTTTGCTTTCTCTTCAGATTATTTTTCCGCAATGGCTCTCGCAGATGTTTTGCCCGATGAGGAGCTTCGAGCTCTTTTGTTATCTTGTGATGAGAGGTTGGACAAAGTGGAATTTCTCAAGCGCGCTCAGCTCATTTCTTTGTGCCAAGCCCAAGCTAGGGCGCTCGCTCATTTTAGGAGTGCCCCGCAGGATTTACCGCGACCTGAGATTGTTTTGGAGCCGATTATTCTAGAGCTAGTTGTTTCAGGGGACTCAGCGGTTGGTGGTGCTGCGTCCGGGGTTTCCTTGACTCCAGCTTTATCTCTTTGTGATGTGGGCGTTGGCGATGCGCTGGCGTTGCTTTCCGCCAGATCTGTTTCGACACAAGTAACTACCACAAGACCCGCGACTGGGCCATCCAGTTCGCGCAGGCTCCCGCGACAGGCCCCTCCTGTTCGTGTGGGGCGCCATCGTTTTCATTCCGTGCGTTCCGCATCTATTGCCCAGGACGTCCACACAGTTTTTGAGGATGATGGGAGTGAAGATGAGTCGGAGTACCCTCTTGGGTATTACGATGAGTCTGATGACGACTATGAGGTGGAGTATGGTGGCCCCTTGGCCTTTCCGCATTTTTCTTCATCTCAGTTGGAACAAGATGCCGAGCTGGACACAGGTTTCCAGGCGGAATCTTATGGCGGCCTTTTGCAAGCTTCAGAAGCTGAATTTTTTCCGCCAGCTTTGGATGATGGCAACTACGATATAGCTTACGAATCACACTCCGACGATCACGAGGAGCACGACTCTGGTGGTGCTCACGAGGACGAGGATGAGCACTCCGATTACATTTCTGGCAGCCACTATGACTCTGAGTCTGGTGGTGCTAGCAGCGACTCCCCTAGGCTGCTGTGCTGTTTCCAGCATATCCGACATATGGATACAGCCGTCGCGCTACGTCAGACCCTGCATATGGCAAGCCGTCGCTGGTTGCCTGGTCAGCAGCCCGTCCGGCGGCAGCCTTCCACAAAGCCTGTCCCACCCATGACTCGTTGTTCACCCCTTGGCCGCTGATTTGCAACCGCAGATGAACAGTGATAGGTTGCTGCCTACTCTTGTTCCCAGAGTTTCTCCGAGCGCGGCCGCTGCGCGGCCTGCGACACGCGAGGGTCGACGTTACAGTTGATGGAAGAGGCTCGGAGAAACTCTGGACCCCACAGAGTTACAAACCCTAAATGTCTATTTTCGTCCATAAGCTCTGGGGACAAGAGTAGGCTGCTGCCGGACGGGCTGCTGAGAAGGCGCGAGAAAATAGGGGAAATGGAATTTAAAAGAAAATTTAGTCGGCGGCGAATTTTTTATTTGGTCACTTAGTCCTGACGCTGAGAACCCGAATTAAATCATTGTTCCAATTGTCAATTTACATTTGACTTGTATCTCACGTAAGAACTTCAAACACACCCCAACCTATCGCAATATCGGGGACCATTTTTCACATGTTTCAGACGAGAGATTCAGGCATTTCTGATTTCAGACGTTTCATATCAGATGAGCCAGCCCTCAACAAACTGTGAGACGGAAAAGCATTCTGACCGCACTGCAGCTCTCGAAGCGGAACCCGTGGAACCCCCAAACGTTCAACGCATCTCAAGGAAGGGCATGGAACAGTATGGTGGGTAGCCTGACCACCTCCCTCTGCGGTGGCGCACAAGCGTCCGCTTCCCCTGCAGCACCAACCGGTACCTACCTTCAAATTCTTCTTGTATGCGTCCTCCGCCTCCAGTAGGACTTCCCCTGGACATCGAATGTTCGGCCCAATCCCTCCAGCTTCAGCAACGTCCCGCGCTAGGAAGCCAAGGGAGCGCACAAGCGTGGCTCGTCACTTGGGCTCGGCAAACCCACTCAAATGACCAATAATGCACGCGTCTGCATGCTACCTCTGTCACTCAGTATGGCATTGGACACATCAATCAGTCTTGGATCCCACACTCAGCGCATGGGAGCCCACAGAGAAAGGCCGCACTCGAACTTAATACAGATTGAGAAGGAAACGGGGAAGCCTGCTGTTGTTGTTTTTGGAGGCCTCTTCCACCTTTCCGACCCCCGCCTGACTTAAGAATTTGCACTTGGGGCCGAGGTCGCTGACCACTCACTCCGTTCCGTTTCACGTTGCAGAGCCGTCCCACACCCAGCGCGGGACGACCATCGTATAAGCGTTTACCCACCGAGCGCCGCGCAGAACTGTGCGACGGCGCTGTAACGGGAAGCTGAATGCACAGGTGGGTACAAAAAGATGTTGGGTCGGGGCTGCTCCCTCCGCGACCCCTTTGCAAAGCCCCTGAGCACCACTGGCTTCCCGATGGCAGCCGCGCGCCCAGCCGCTTGGCGCCGGTCTCACAGCGCGTACCACGGAGAGTATCGCGCTGGTGCGTGGCGCTCCTCATATCGCTGCTCGGCTGGGGCCAGGTGCCAGGAGGGCGGTGCGAAACGCCCCGCTTCAGCCCGGTGCGTGGCAGCTTCATCGGTTTGCATCTTCGGGTGGCGACATACGGAGGAGATAATCTCCCTTTCTGGATCGCGGACGAGGGGCCAGTTGATACGATTTACCTATCCAGCTTCACAGGGCTTATTCCCATAGTGCTGGCCCGGCTGTCGGCGGAGCTGGGCTTCACATATGACATCTATGCCTGGAAGAGCTTTGATGCGCTTTCTGCCAGCAGAGTAAATAGAAGTCTGGACGCCAGCATCTTTTATAGCATGACGCCCACTGACTTCACCTTGGACTGGCCAATGGCTCGGGATGTCCCCATGACCTACCCGCTCTACCAGTTTCCCTACGGAGCTGTTTCTCTGAAGACCTATCGCGACCTGGATCTGTGGAATTTCTTACAGCCTTTCACGTGGAAGCTGTGGCTGGTGTGGATCTCGATGCACCTGCTCTTCGCAACGATGTTGTGTATACTGCAAGCCATGCAGAGGGATGCGAAGGGCAACCTCTTGCCGCGCAGCTCTCGGTTCCCAAACGGAACAAAGATTCAACTCCGCGACGAGCTGTATCACTCCTTTGCGTCCATGCTCCAGGGCGATGCGCGCGAGTGGAACACGCCTCCTGAGCGCACGCTGCGGCTCGGAATGCTTTTACTGACTCTCGTCATGGTGGCCACATATACCGCCAACTTGGCGTCCTTTTTTACCAGACCAAGAGTCACCTTGCATGGTCCAAAGGACCTCGCGTCCATGAAGTATTCCAAAGCGTGCACGATTCTGCTCAGGGAAGGCCAGGTGCACGCTGGTGCACCCTCGGCGCTGTCGAGATATGTCAAGGAATTGATATCTCCCCCTCCCGATCGTTGTGGATACGGTTGGAGTGAATGTGCGAAGAAGTTTTGCCATGAGCAGTTGACGCAGAGGAAGGCTGATGTTTGGATTGATCCACTTGACGGACTGCATAGTTACGTTATTGCGTCTGAAAGTTGCCTAGGCCTCTACGAGATCGAAAATATTAAGCTTTATCACATGTCAAACTCGATCCATTTTCGGTTCCACCCCGAAGTCAAACACGCTGGTGGCGGGGCTCTCGAGATAGCCTCAAATTTCAGCTCGGCCATGCTTCATCAAGCACAGACGCCCGAGTACACGCAACTCTTGGAGGATACTTTTGAGACGCATAGAACATGCTCCAGCGAGGTGAATAGCCTTGATGAGTCGGTCACACTTGAAAGCATGACAGGGCTGCTGCTTGTAGTCAGCATAATCATAGCTCTCGCGTTCTTCCTTGCACTCCTGCAACGTGTCAAGTTTTCGAAGGGGCCAAAAGTGACGGCAACGAGGATGCATACAAGTATCATACAGCCTGCAACGCAGGACGTAGGCGACGCGTTAGCTACTGAAGATCTCGCGGACGAGCACATGGCAAGGCTCAAGGACGAACACAAGGACGAACACAAGGACGAACACATGGTGCGGGGAAAATAGCGAGATAGCCTAAAACTTAGGGTTCCTTCCTGTAAAGTGAATGAAAACGACTTAGAACGCATACTATGGTGCTAAGTAACACATTTCGATGTCGCTCTTTCACATGGAACGCTCAGAATACCGAGAATCGTTCCGTATCAACATGTAATTATCTGCCAAAGTGCAGCACTATCTTACGTGTCTAACCCAAAATTACCCTATGCCTGTGGTGGGTGGCCATTATATGTCACCAGATGCAATTATTTCTACACAGTTGATATATCTAATAGGATTTCATATATTTATTGCAAAAAATTGCACCTTACACGTCACCGGATCTGATATGCATATGTCGGATTTTCCGTAATTTTCCTCGGGGACTAGGGGTGTAAATCAAGGTCATTGCACACAAATTATTCATTTCCACACAGTTCTAACACACCACCAGCCTCTAGCAACATGTCTTCCAGGTTTAAAAAGGGCAATACAGCAAATAAAAAGTTAAAGCTGCAACAGCTACAATAGCAGAGCCTACGGCTACAATAGCAGAGCCTGCAGCTACTACCGAGTTCTGACCAGGCAGCCCTGACAGGCTGGCCCCTGAGTCAGAGAGTCCAGACTGAGATCGTGACTAGGGTACGTGTACGGGTACAGTAGTTCGTGTGACCGTTCCGGGTTTAGGTTTAGGTGATTAAGATATCACTTCTCTTAATTCGGTTTAAGTTGTTATCCGACTAAGTACTCAACTGCGTTACTGATACATACCTGAATATACCGAACGGGTATATTCCCCTAGGTCGTGGACCCATTCCACGCTAATATTTTCTCACTGCTTTTGCCATGGTTGGCTAAGCGTCGCCGCTTGGAGTAGGTGGTGCGTGGACGCGTGTTGCGTCTTCGCTTGGGAACATGCGCTATGATGTGTAGGTTGACGTTACGGCGAGGCTCGCGGCAAAGGATTTGTTTTGAGTTTACGATCCACCTTGGGGAGACATCGGACTTCGCGCGTTACGGTGCCTTGCTAGACGGCGAAGCTAGCTAGCCATTACTCGACATTTTAACACCGCACCGCCGCCTCAACGAGACTGCACTGTGATTATTCGCTTTTCCCGAACCGCTAGCGACACGTGTCCGTCCACCGCACCACCGATCTCCTATAGGTATTTTGAGAAATGAGTACTGCAAACACTAGAGCGAGGAGGCGTCTGTTGCTGGACAGCGACATCGACGCCTCCATCAGACTGCTTCCGGCAGTCACCAGAGCCAATAGTTGCAAGCGCGCCGGTCTCCATAGTTGCTACCGTTGCCACTCCTGCACTGGACAGGCATGGGAGAAAGTTAGACAGGACACTCTCTGAGCTAGCTGTAAGGAGCCAACAAATAACCAACCTCACAACACAGGTGCAAGAACTCCAGGCGTAGCACCGTGATGTTAGGCAGGATCGGGACAGCAAACATAAACGTTTTCTCAACTTTCAGAGAGCGGGAGAAGAGGGCCCGCAGCCAGCCGGGCAAAGACGCGCACGCACACGGCTCGCGCACTTCCCGACGGAGAAGGGACAACTCGTCGAAGCAGGCGCCTACGGACTATGACAGACGATCAAAAGTTTCTTAAGACAATATATGCAAGTGCCTCAGATGGACGGGATGCACTAGCTACGCTGCTGTCGCGCAAGGGCTACCACGGAGCGCTCTTCTGAAAGCAATCAACAACGCGCCGAATAAGGTGAAAGAGAAAATAGAGGCAGACCTGGTGAGGCTAATAGAGGCACACTGGTCACCCGAGGTTGGGCTAACCGTACGCCTGACCTGTTCAATCCCCGAGCGGCCGTACCAAGATCTCATCAACATCCTCGGTCGCTCGGTGGTAAACTAAACGAGGCTACAAACGAGTATGAGCCAATTTTCATCAAGCCTAATGTTCCTATGCCGTCCCTCGGTGCACGGGCAAGCAAGAGAAAGGCAGTCGAGCTCGAGAATAAGTACTTCGCCACGACGAAGCCTCTGGCACCGAACAAACAATCTGGTATCTTGACATTCTGGCGTGCACTAAAAACCGCATTTTTTGGCAAAGGGTGTCTAAAAATGGTTGCCACGTCATATTGAATGTGACACGTAAGCGGTACGTAAGCGACACGTAGGCGCCACGCAAGTCGACCCGGAACGTTTCATAGCATATTATTACACAATTTGTGATTTATGCGTGATGCTTTGGTAGTTAGCGAGCCCCGGTAGACTTTTTTATTACAATTTTGTTCACATATCGGTATGCAATGTACAAGTATGCAAATGTGGGTACATCCATGTGCAATTTAGGTCACTATGCACGGTACACGTTTATGAATGTGCGTATTCAGATGCTTCAATTCCCAGAAAACAAATTGCAGCTGAAATGGGTACTATCATATGATACACAAATCTATATCATCATACAAATTTAATCAATATACACCAAGTAATTGTCTATGATGTCTTCTAGGCAAGAGATTTCGATTCATGAACATGCGATTGCATTATACACTTCTACCACATTGTTAAATTATTTCCAAGTATACTATTCTTATCCAAAAGTAGTCGAAAATCTAAACCTCGGGAGGTTGCAATCCTAAGTACTCGAAATCAAAGTGGAATCAAGATAACATTCTCGTAGCCGCCGTGGTTTCAATTGCCGCGACAGGTAACGCGTGCTCTGACACCTCCGTATCGAAGTCGTAAATAACGTCCAGTATTGTCCCCACGTAATTCATCTTCGGGACAGACTCGAGTTTCGTCAACTCGTCTTTGAAGATCATGTAGCCGGTTTGAACCGTCTTCCACTCGAACTCTTTCTCAAACTGTGCCTCCTTACCATCCTCCACAAGGGGGGAGGGAAGTGCCACCTATTATTATACCGCAAACCGCTTGTTAATATTTGAATGACCCAAAATTGCTAGCGCAATAAAACATGCAACTACATGAGGAGCACGACTATTACAACAAAGAATGTTGAAAGAACGCACACCTTAACTGTATTGGGGACGTAGTTGACGGGCAGCCGCCCGAGGTCTCCCTCTCCGGCCTGACACCGGGAAAGCCACGTGTTGCAGTCTATCTGCGACGAATTGGACGATGGCCTTGGGAACCGTGAGCTGACTCCCCCCTCGCCCAGTTTTACCTTGTTTCACCACCTTGATGCATCGCTCGATGGCCTCCTGGCAAGCCCAAGTCTCACCGTATTTCTTCTCAAAAGCAGTCCAATTCTCCACCCCAGATTGCGACACGATCCAGGCCTGAACGTTGCGTTGGGCCTTGAACCTCTTCAGGGTGTCAATCGCCTCTGCGATGGTGATCTCAGTGGTCAGGATTTTCTTCAGAACGCCGTTCAAGTAATCAACCTCCACGTCCGAGTGAAACCCGAGCATCGTCTGGAAAAAGGACATGTTCAACTCCTTCTTCTCGCTCTCCTTCACGATCGCCTGCTGCAAAGGCTGTGCCGGCTGACCGACACTCAACGTGTTACCGGCGCTTCGAGGAACACGCCTAGACCTGGCCTTGCCACCCGACTTCTTCTTCTTGAGGTCGACACCTACATCCTTCAACGCCTCCTCCGCCCCAGACGTCTTGGTAGTCATGTCAACGATCTCACTCTCCGGAGTCCAGGTCTTGCGTTTCTTACTCGACCCCTTGGTGGGGGTCTTAGTCTGCCCCTTCAGAATACCCGCGCCGTACGCATGCATGATTCTAACAATGTGGTCCCAAGTGTCCTGACGCACTGTAGCCATCGACCAATTCGTTGCGTAGTCGTTGGCGTAGGAGATGTGATTCATTTGCAACACCTCCGCCTTAATCTGCAACTGCTGAGCCGATGTCAAAAAGTACCAGACCGGGAACCATTTGCCACTTTCAACGTCTCCCCCGAAAAGCTCCCAATCGTTCACATTGGCCCAGTCCCCCTTCGACAGCTTCTCGTAGATATGCTTCCTATTCTTCCTTGGAAGCTTGAAAGTCTTGGGATCGTGCTTTTCCAACTGCTTCACCAGGCCGTCCTCCGTCCAGTCTTGGGCCTGAACGTCCCGCCCATTCCGTGATGCCACAATGCCAATAGAGTTTGTGGAGAGGGCCCTTCGATGCCTGCATGGTTTGCCGAGAAATTACGGTTAGTAACATTCTTTTACTTTAAGTAAGTAAGAGCTTTAAGTGACAAAGATGGATAAGTTACATTGTTTTCTCAGAAATCACCTGCATGCCCGTTCGCATGGATTTTATGAGTTGCTGGTGCGACTTGCCCTTCACGTTCTGGTCGACGGTGTTCTGCTCGTCTAACCGCAGTAACCAGTTAGGCCAGTTAACTAGTTAGACCCAGTTACTACCAGTTATTGTTACTAGCTAGTTAATCAATTCCATTTTTATTAACTAAGTGACCCTAGCTAGTTAATTAATTCGCACTAACCGGTTGTAGCTAGTTAATTAATTTTATTAATCGAATTAACTACTAAGTGGCAGTAACGAGCTGACCCCCCCTCAAAATGTATTAATTACCGGTTAATCACCCATGTCGCCCATCGCGATCGGTCGGAAAATCGAAAAATCGAGATTTCTGACTTTCGTCACAGTCGAGTGACATGCCTTGACATGAATACCTCAACCCGATCGCGCGAGACGCGTGTCGAGTGTCGAGCGTTTTCACGAAGCCAGTTGCAGTCTTCAACAGTCGCCAGTCGAGGCCTCGAATGGATATGGTCGAGGCCTCGAACGTCCACCTTACAGCACAGTTACAGTACACAAATTCTGCAGAACTGTCCGTTGGATATAGGTATACCGCGCTAAAGTGTGTTGGATATAATGGGGCGAACAAAGAAGAAAGCTTCCGACAGCTGCTTCAAAAAGCGGTCCTCGAGGCGAGGGTGGCAATGCTTCGGTTGTCGTGGACGGTAAGAAGGGGGGGATACGTCGCACTCGGAAGCATTTGGCGGATAGCGCCAGCGGATCGGAAGAGTACCTCATTGAGGACATCCTCGCCATGCGGTGGACAAGAGGCCGACGCGACGCGAGTGGTTGGTGAGATGGAAAGGCTATCAAGCCAAGGACGATACGTGGGAGCCGATTGAGCACCTTGCAGGTGCGTTGATATCTCAGTTGTCATAACTCAACGAAACCCCTAAGCTCACTCGAAAGATGTACCTCGCTTGTGCAAGATCTCGCCTATTTTTGAGTTGTAAAAGTACAAGATTACTCGAGTTTATTATGAGGAACGTTGTTGTGTGGTTGCGTGGTGTGAGGCATGGTTGCAGGTGCTGAGGACTACATCAGCAGGTTCGACAAGGAGCAACTTGAGAAGAATGAAGAGGCGGCTTCGACGTTGGCTAAGAAGTTGCAGTCCGCGCGAGATGCGGAAACTGCGGTGGCGCTTAAGAGGGAGGCCGCCATCGAGGAGGAGCGCAAGCAACAAGAGGCGCGCACGCTTCAAAAGAAAAGTAAGCGTACCTCACCCTGGTGGGCGTATTTCAAGGAGGGCGTCGCCAACTCCACCCATGTCTATTGCACCTTGCCCTCCAAGGATGACCCTGAGAAAGAGTGTGGGGGGGGCTATCGCTAAGAGCGCATGCCCTGAGCGGTCGCACGAGTGAGATGGCCGAAATGCATAATCGATGATATCCATGGAATCGCTATATCGGACTTCGGTCGCAGTGGAATCGCATGAATTCTTAGGACTTTGCGAAAAATATTTTTCAAAAAAAATATTTTTTCAGGGTGAAATCGCCAAAAAACCGTTGTTTTTAGCTTGTTTTGGCGTTCTACACCATTACGCGGGTGAGGAGTGCAGCGATTCGTGGAATTGAGGGGTTTCACATATCACGTAATTAATCCTGATGGTCACCGCAATTTGAAATTTTGAAAAAAAATATTTTCTTGGCCCAAATCGGCCGAAAATCGCGTTTTTTTGCCTGTTTTGGCCTGTCGCGGGCCTGTTTTGGCGTTCTACGCCACTCCGCGCGTGTGGAGTGCTCATATTCGTGGGAATGAGGGTTTTCACATATCACCTAAGCACTCCTGATGGGAATCGCAATTTGAAATTTTGGAAAAAAATATTTTTTGGGCCCAAATTTCAACAGAAATAGATTTTTTTTGCCTGTTTCGGCCTGTCGCGGGCCTGTTGTGGCGTTCTACGCCACTCCGCGCGTGTGGAGTGCACATATTCGTGGAAATGAGGGTTTTCACATATCACCTAAGCACTCCTGATGGGAATCGCAATTTGAAATTTTGGAAAAAAAAAAAATTTGGGCCCAAATTTCAACAGAAATAGATTTTTTTGCCTGTTTCGGCCTGTCGCGGGCCTATTTTGGCGTTCTACGCCACTCCGCGCGTGTGGAGTGCACATATTCGTGGGAATGAGGGTTTTCACATATCACCTAAGCACTCCTGATGGGAATCGCAATTTGAAATTTTGGAAAAAAATATTTTTTTGGCCCAAATTTTAACAGAAATCGATTTTTTTGCCTGTTTCGGCCTGTCGCGGGCCTGTTTTGGCGTTCCACGCCACTCGGCGCGTGCGGCGTGCACACAATCGTGGAAATGAGGGTTTTCACATATCACTTAAACACTCCTGATGGGACTCCCAATTTGAAATTTTGGGGAAAAATATATTTTTGGGCCCAAAAATTAACAGAAATCGATTTTTTTGCCTGTTTCGGCCTGTCGCGGGCCTGTTTTGGCGTTCCACGCCACTCGGCGCGTGCGGCGTGCACACAATCGTGGAAATGAGGGTTTACACATATCACTTAAACACTCCTGATGGGACTCACAATTTGAAAATTACCCAAATCGATTACAGAATCGTTGTTATGTTGGCATATTTTGCGTGGGCCCTGTTGGGCGTTATGCACAACACGCCGAGAGTAGATGCTATTCAGCATGGTGTTGTTTGGGTTCTAAGATTCTAGTGATCTATCCTGCTGTGATAGTTATACTTCTTCACAACAACCCTAGAATGCGCTGGTGCTCAGCATCGGTCAACCTATAAAACTCCTTACCGCGGTATTTGCGTCTGGTCATTGTCACTTCCACACACACGACATGATGCGAATATGTCAGACATTTCTTGGATGTGTCTATGTAGTACTCCTCGCAGCTTTCCTCATCCGCCCACTCATAAAATCGGCCTTCAACGACAAATTCCCCCGGTGTAGCATTTACGCCCTCCCCACCAGGCGAGTAGTAGTCGTCTCGCATCCCATCCGCGTTGATCACCTGCTTCACCTCGCTCAACGCCTTCACCAAATAGTAGGGGTGATTAGGATCGCCCCCCGACAGCCTTGCAAAAGTGTTTCCTCGTGCAACCTTCACACTCACGTCATCACGGGCCTCCGCGACTCTTGTTCTGGTGCGCCGGGCATCAGATTCGGTTGCCTCCGTCAAGGTGAACTGCTCCCAGCTGTCCACGTGACTCCGGTACAGGCAACCCTCCGTGTCAGGTTGTGCCTTCGCGCACTGCGCGTAACAATAATCGCAATAGCATTGTCGGTCCCGCTTCAAGCCCACCAACAACCCCACCCCTGCACGCACCGAGTGTAACGCCAAAGTCCGGTCAACCGTGTCAAACCCAGGTCCAGAGATGTCCACGTCCTTGCCGTCAACCAGAAAGAAAAATCTTTGCCCGAACTGAACACCTCTGTCGCGAGCGCTATCCTTCGGCTTTTGCAACCTTTCCATGCAGAACTCGTACAAGCTTTTGGCGTCCAGTATTTTACAATGCCATTTGTCGGTTGTGGACATCACCGCCAAGCTCGCCTCATGCTTCACCGCTACTCCCATCGCGTCTTGCTCACCTCGTGCATGTGACGTCTCAAAGAAGTTGCGCTGTGTCGGGATGCCAAGCCCTCGGGGCCACTCCGCCGACTCTTCCCGCCCGCTCTCCACCACGTCGGCAAATGCGGTTGCGCATTTGTTTTGTGCCGCACTACCATCCGCCCACTCATGCATGAATTTGGGGAGAGGTATACCTCTCTTCACGAAGTACTCACTGACGATAAGTTTCCTCATATGTTGGATACCTCGGTGGGAGTGCGGCAAGGTGTCGCTAATGAGGTAGATCAGGTCCTTCACTATTATTGGGTTGGCCTCGGTGGAAGTCTGACCATCCACGGAACCAACCGCGTGCCGCCATAACACACAACACAGCAGCGTTGCTTGCTTCACTATCCAGTGCAACGACTGAATCGCCCTGGGAATGTTCAGAGCGTGGTTCTCGCTGAAGTCAAACAATATGAGGCAGTGCCCCAAAGGCAAGCCCGCCTTGCACTTGTTGAACATTGTCATGGAGTGCGTGGCCATGAAACAGTGGTAGGCATACGGCTTCAAAAACCGACACGGTTGGGCAGCAGGCACACCGACCAACTTCTCCAACCTCCAACTCCCGTCCGCCGCTTTCCGCACAAACGTGCCCGAACACACACAATTTGGGGACTCCCCTGGGGCGTGGCCAAGGAGCAGAGCTTGCAGTTTTGCAAGCAGCTCACCAGCAGTGGTCGTCTTTTGGACGAACTGCACCCGGTGCTTGTTCTTCCCGTCCTCGTCCACTCCGATATGAACGTTCTCGTAGGTGTGCCAGTCCAGCGTGGCAGTGTTGGAAACCGCCGCCGGACACAACGACCAGTTTTGCAGCCCCCCGCACCGTTTGCAAGAACCCTCCAAGCAGGGCATGTCGTGGTGGTCCTCGTGCTCTCCGTTCGACCGCTGTCTTGGACACAGCAGCGATGCCGTGAAACCGGAGGTTGACCGTCCCACCTCCACTCGACCACACTTGAAGTCCGGGAAAGCAGGAAATGGTTTACGGGCAGACAGCCGTGCCCGAAGGCCTCCAACGCGAGGGCAACACGACGCGTCCGTGCACTTGCAGCCGGAGTGGCCCACCTCCTGGAAACGAGCATACGCCTCCACCACCAACCGCATATCCTCGTGGTACCTGCAGCAGCAGGAAATGGTGTCCCTTCGGGTGAGTCGTTGCACTTGCCTCGGCTTCCGAGTCTCAAAAGATCGGAGTTCGATCTTTTCGGCGGGAAACTTCTTCTTGAACTTGCGGAACACCTCCAACTGTGTCATTTCCAACCACTGCTTCGACACCTTCTCCACGCTTCCATCAATATGCCGCAGCTGGATCACGTCCCGTTTACACGTGGACACCCGACTGATCCCAGCACTCAGCCAGAAGGCTTGGATCTTGTGGGTCAGCTCCGCGCTTATAGCACGGTTGGCCATGTGCAGGTTTTCCAGGACCAACCCTGCCAGAAGACCGGCATTAAGCCGTTGCGCTGTCCCAAGGGCAGCTCCCAACAGCAAGTTGCGGTGCCCAACGAGTCCATCCTTCACCACCTTCACATTTATCCCTAAGATGCTTGCAACAGCACCCTCAACACCCTCCACGTCTCTGCCAAATACCATCGCTGCGCCCGCCATGCGCGTGGCAGCGTTCTGCCTGGAACCATATCCAGCTAGAGCGGCGAACGATGCCCGCAAGCTCGACACGATCGTTCCTCCTACGCGATCCTCCTCTGACAGAAATCTTAGCCGCACAGCTTCTATCTCTTCCGCGGGTAAGGTGCGCACAAAGTTCGAGAGCGCCCCACCAATAAGATGCGGCTTGTTCATGAAAACCTCCTTGAGCTTGTTGTTCCAGTGTTGTATACTTCCATGCGGCACCAGGCAACCCACCGCTGAGGCTCCTGCGGAGGCTGCTGTGGCGCCTAAGGGACCCAGCGTCGATTTCACCCGTGCTTGAGGCGCAGAGACCTCCACCGCGTCCTTGCCCAAGTCTAAACGCTTCCTAGAGCGAGCTTCCCTCCTTCGCGCATTCTGATCAAGGCGCCTTTTCTTAACGGTACTGGTAGGTGTGGGCGCATTCCTCGCATTCCTCCCAACCCCACCTGCCTGCAGCACGCTAGGATCTCTGCTCGGTTTATTCCCAGTTAACACATTCCATTTATCGACGAACTCCGAGATCTGCCCCGCTAGTTCTGTTGCATGATCCACATTCGTTGGTGCAATAGGAAACTCCAAAGGCAAGTTCCGCGCCATGTCGCCGAGGCTCATGAGCCATGGCAATACATCCACAAGGTAAGAAGGAGGAGGCATCCCTTTTCGAAAAACGCCACTCATAAGCGGCAAACATGTAAGGAGTCTACGGGCGAAAGCACGCCTTCAATTAACATATTTGCATGTCTGAACTTTTGCACGGACTCCCACATGCATCAGGAATATGAATAGTCCTTTCACGAAAAGTATCCGTGGCGTAAGTATCGCCCCCAGGATGGAATGACTGTTCGATCGTGGGGGCGATTCGCCATTTCTTGATTTATCACCCGGACATGTCAAATTTGACGTAGCGTGTGTATCGCACCCACGATCAACTGCTGCGTCGATCGTGCGGGCGATTCATAAATTTCGATTCAAGATTCGATCGTGTAATGATTTATCACCCGGACATGTCATATTTCACGTGGCGTGTGTATCGCACCCACGATCAACGAATTCGTCGATCCTGCGGGCGATTCATAAATTTCGATTCAAGATTCGATCGTGTAATGATTTATCACCCAGACATGTCATATTTCACGTGGCGCGTGTATCGCACCCACGATTAGGTGATGAGCTGATCGGGAGGGCGATAATGCATATCAGATAATTTAATTGAAATTCCGTCACGACACCGTAAGCATGTCAGGCCAAAAGTCCGATACCTGCGCACAGGAAGCTCGAATCGGCATGTCGGTTCGCCCACACGATCAAAAGATGGGATGATCGGGAGGGCGATAATGTATATCAGAGCCCTCCCCCGACATCTTACAACTGAACGAGACCCCTAAAAACCGTAAGCATGTCGGACCAAAAGTGCGATATCTGCTCACTGAGAGCTCGAGTGCTTGTAACGGTAACGCCAACCTGCGAACTGTACGCTATCTGCGACCATAGCACTTTCTTCGCGTGTTTTCGTTGCGCAATTGACGTTTGGATCGAGGACGAAGGCATTGACGGTTACTTTGGTATAAATTGGGAGCTAATATTCTAATAATGAAGCAGAACAGATTCACCTATGCAGCAGCGGTTGGGGCAGCCGTGCCAAACGCTTTAAGGCGCAAGTCAGATCGGAAGTCAGAGCGGAAACTGGTGGAAGGTGTCGCCGAGAGTGAAGGAGTACCCGCCTGCAATGTGGAAGGGTGCCCCCATCCCGACGACTCGTTGGATCGAACGAGGCTGGCGTTGGCGACCTGCGACATGTGCTCCGACTCCTTCCACGTTGGGTGCGCGTCGCGCCAGCTCACACCGTCAGGGGAAAAGCGGTTTCCAGGGGAATGCGGGCGCTGCGGGATCCTGGCCCGCCTGTTCTGCCTCTTTTGCGGAATGGGTTCGGAGAATCACTTCCCAGTGCTTGTTACCTGCGCGACCTGCAAGCGCGGGTTCCACAAGAACTGCCGAAAATCCGGAGACAGCCACTCTTCAACATGCGGGCGCCATCTCTGCGTTGGACAGCCTCCTGTCAAATGGGCGTGCACGGCCTCGCCGAACCCTGATGATGGGCAGGCTGCTGCGGATACTGGTGCTGCTGCTGCCAGCGCGGAGAAGGCTGAGGGAATGGCAGCGCAGCAGCAGGCTGCTGCAAACATGGACGAAGCTCCGTTACAGGAGGCGCCCACGTTCGCAGCCGTTGTTCGCGCAGAACCAGGAGGCGGGCTGGTGGAGAAGCATCAGTTGTCGCTAATTTCTAAGAAGGAGGCAGGCGATGCCGACGCAGCAGCACCGCCTGCAGCTGCCACCGCAGCAGCACCGCCTGCGGCTGCCACCGCAGCAGCACCGCCTGCGGCTGCCACCGCAGCAGCACCGCCTGCGGCTGCCACCGCAGCAGCACCGCCTGCAGCTGCCACCACAGATGCACCGCCTGCAGCTGCCACCGCAACAGCACCGTCCGCAGCAGCACCGTCAAGACCCGCGCTCTTCCACGCGCCTGCTGTGAAGGCCCCGGTTTCACAGGACATGCCTGCTGTGGAGGCCCCTGATCCTCAGCACAAGTCTGCTGAGGATCAGCCAGTTGCAGAGCAGGGCACGGCTGCTGCAGAGACGCCTGCTGCCGTGGACGTGCCTGCTGTGGAGGCCCCGGTTTCACAGGACATGCCTGCTGTGGAGGCCCCTGATCCTCAGCACAAGTCTGCTGAGGATCAGCCAGTTGCAGAGCAGGGCACGGCTGCTGCAGAGACGCCTGCTGCCGTGGACGTGCCTGCTGTGGAGGCCCCAGTTTCAAAGCATCAGTCCGCTGGGGAGGTGCCAGATACAGAGGAGGGCACAGATGCTGGAGAGACGCCTGCTCCTAAGGTGCCTGCTGCGGAGGGGGCAAAGAATGCGGAGGAGCAGCCTCACTTCACAAAAGGCGTGCTGCTGGACGAACACTGGAGGCATAGGCTTGCAGAGGGTGGGTATTGTGTCGGTCAATTGCAGGACACGATATCCGCTAAGGCTCTGGTTGCAGAGTTCCAGAAGGATTTGGCTCCAAACTCCGCGTTCAGAAACAACTTCAGGGCGTTCAAGAAGAAGGCCAATGGGGAGCTGGACACCCTGAAGGACCCGAAGAGGTGGATCGGGAACCTGGTGGAGGGCACGCCGTTTTACAAACGGTTTGAGCAGGTGGCTGAGGACGTCATGGCTGCGGTGGGGGACACGTTCGGGAAGCTGGAGGTGCCGAAAGGTGACATGGCGCGAACCGCCCTGCTCACCTACCCGGCGGCGTTGGTTCAGGAGAAGCATCGGGACTATGGTGCGCTGTCCGTCATGCTTGTCCTAACGGACATGTACCCGTTTACGGTGTACCCCCAGTCGCATAAGTTGGGGGATGGGGCCACCCCGGACACCCTTCGGCCGGTGACCTGCTTCCTGCCGGCAAAGAGCGTGGTGATCTTTGACGGCAGGCTAATCCACAACGCGGTGGAGATGCACGGTGGAACTTTTCGTGCGTCGGCGCACACCTACATTACAGCGGCGGAAGACCTCTTTCCGGAAAACACCACTTTTCCGGTCACTGGATCCGCCACTGTAACAAGGTCGCCCTGGGAGTTTGTGGTTGGGCATGACCCTTGCAGAAGAAAGCATTATGACTCGCAAGGAATTGAGCGAGCCACTACCTCGGAGCCTTCCCAGGCAATGACAGCCCTGGAGCGGGAGATCGACTTCGCGAACGCGATCAATGAGGTTGACGAGGATATGGGGAGGAGTGTGGTGCTTGGGGAGCCACAGGAGTATGATGCGTGCCTGGCGTTGCGGGAGCTTCTGAGGGATACGGTGGCTTTTGGGAGGGTTGTGTACCACGAACAGCACAAGGAGGTGGTCTGGATTGGTGGCCCCATCGTGAAGCCAAGGGAAGGTGCAAAACAAGGGACGGCATGCTGGGTATATGGGCCGTGGCTTGTGGCGGATCCAGTGGGGAGTAAGATTCCGCGGAGGAGGGTGCTGTTCCGCGCTACGGCGTTGAACAGCAAGCTAAGTTTGCTAACACAAGCCAGGGATTGGGAGGTAGTATACTACGACAACATCAACGAGGAAGGAGGCTTTTTTGATGAGGCATACAATTCCTTTAAGCACGGTCTGGTGGAGGAGGGGGTGATTCGGGTGATGAAAAGTTTGCAGGCATATGGGAAGGGGCATGCGGAGACGTTGACCGGCGAGTTGAAGCCGCCGGTGACTGCAGCAGCAGCAGCAGCAGAAGCGGAGAAGAAGGAGAAGGAGAAGAAGGAGAAGGCTGCAGCAGCGGAGAGGGAGAAGGAGAAGAAGGAGAAGGCTGCAGCAGCGGAGAGGGAGAAGGAGAAGAAGGAGAAGGCTGCAGCAGCGGAGAGGGAGAAGGCGAGGAAAGAGAAGGCTGCAGCAGCGGAGAGGGAGAAGGCGAAGAAAGAGAAGGCTGCAGCAGCGGAGAGGGAGAAGGCGAAGAAGCTCCGGGCGGAAACCCTGTCTGGGATAAAGATGGCATTGGCAATTCCTCGGGGGACTAAGCGTGGACGGGGAGGTAGCCCCGCGGGCACTGAGACCCCTGTTTGGGGTAAAGGACCGGAGCCAGGCACCAGGGTGAAGGCGCGGAGGACAGGCGCTGAGGGGAACATCTCCGAGACTCTCCCCGCGTTCGGCTCCACTCAGAGAGTGCCTGAGGTTTGTGACCCACTGCAGTCTTTGAGACGAACGCGCTCGCAGCAGGCAGCGGCGGCAGCAGTGGAGGGTGGCTCCGACAGGAAACGCAGGAGCCCTTGTCCAGTTCATGGCCCTCGTGCTGCACAGTCGGAGCCGGACGAATTGTCGGACACGGACACGGAGCAGGCAGAAGCAAGCATACCAAGAGGGCCGTTGTCTGCGCGAGCCCCGCGGGCATTGGAGGAGCTGGATACGCAGGTGGGTACTCCTTCAGGGCCTTTCGAGCACTCCCCTGGGGGAGTGCTCGATCCCCTGAACCTCTTCAACGATTCAGTGGGCCGCAACACGCCCATTGACAGCCGGATGCATCATCATAGTGCAGACGCCGCGGAGCTGTTTAACAGGGAGCGCGCGGCGACGGGGAGCCTGACGACGGACTTGGCCAGGCCACAGTCGGAAGGTTGGGAGGGGCGAAGGGAGGTGACACCGAGCTCAGCTGAACCTCCGGTGTTGGCGTCGAAGGCCCGTCAGGCGGAGATTGCCGAGTTGGAGGCTCAGGTGAGGATCCAGGCCTTGAAGATGCAGTTGGCGCAGGGGGCAGCCGCCTTGGCCCAGGCAGGGATTGCGTCGGCTGCCTCCCCAGGGCCGGAGGTAGGTGCCACGGCAGCTGCCACGGCAGCAGCACCGCAAGCGGCGGCCACGGCAGCAGCATCTCCTGCCGCGGCCACCGCAGCAGCACCGCCTGCAGCTGCCACCGCAGCAGCACCGCCTGCGGCTGCCACCGCAGCAGCACCGCCTGCAGCTGCCACCGCAGCAGCACCGCCTGCAGCTGCCACCGCAGCAGCACCGCCTGCGGCTGCCACCGCAGCAGCACCGCCTGCAGCTGCCACCACAGATGCACCGCCTGCAGCTGCCACCGCAACAGCACCGTCCGCAGCAGCACCGTCAAGACCCGTGCTTTTCCACGCGCCCAGCTCCCCTGGTGAGACTGCTCCGCCGGAGATGCCATATGAGTGGGTGTATGGTGGGGTTTATTATAACTCGGATAGCGTACCTCCCCAACATCACGGGCGCGCCCTCGCCGCCCTCCCCCAGTACCCGCCCATGATGCTGGGGCTGGACCCGTATCCTGCGCAGACCCCGTATGCGCAGACCTATCGGGCACCCCACGGCCGTGCGGCCCATGATGCCATGCTGCCGGGTTATAATGCGTTGGCGGTGCAGCAGCAGTACCCTGAGCAGCTGGTCACGATGCCTTTACGGCAGGCGATGAGGCTGAATGCAGCCTTGTCAAGGCAGCTTCCGCCTGAGTGGTCCTCACAGCCGCGGCAATCATGGGACCCGTTTTATGGACCTGGCATGCGCCGCCCCTAGATATGGTTAAATTGGAGCCTGTGCATCAGCCTAAAAAGCATGTGAAGCTGTGAATCAGCCTAGAAAAGATATATTCCGAAAAGAGATTTTCTCTCACACACTTAAAAGCATGTAAAAATAAAGCTATTTTTATTGAAATGCTATGCAGTGTGCCTATTGGCAATGAGATGTGAAGAGCAAAAGAAATGCAAATGTTTCCTGAAAAGTGTTAGGTTATGGGTCCAACACGCTTCCATTGTGCTCCAGCTAATCGTTATCCAAATAACAAATTATATTCATGTTTTGATAATGACCGGCTTGTGTTCCTCGTGATGGCAACTCGTATGCAATTACAAATTTCCAACTGAAACAGGCCTGGAGACCACGAATATGCACACTTCGCACGCATGAGTATATAATATACGTACATGTAGAACGCCAAAACAGGCCCGCAACTTGCCGAAACATGCCAAAAATCGATTTCTGTTGAAATTTGGGCCCAAAAATATTTTTTTCCGAGAATTTCAAATTGCGATTCCCATCAGGAGTGCTTAGGTGATATGTGAAAACCCTCATTTCCACGAATATGTGCACTCCACACACGCCGAGTGGCGTAGAACGCCAAAACAGGCCCGCGACAGGCCGAAACAGGCAAAAAAATCGATTTCTGTTGAAATTTGGGCCCAAAAATATTTTTTTCCCAAAATTTCAAATTGCGATTCCCATCAGGAGTGCTTAGGTGATATGTGAAAACCCTCATTTCCACGAATATGTGCACTCCGCACGCGCGGAGTGGCGTAGAACGCCACAACAGGCCCGCGACAAGCCGAAACAGGCAAAAAAATCGATTTCTATTGAATTTTGGGCCCAAAAATATTTTTTCCCAACATTTCAAATTGCGATTCCCATCAGGAGTGCTCAGGTGATATGTGAAAACCCTCATTTCCACGAATATGTGCACTCCACACGCGCGGAGTGGCGTAGAACGCCAAAACAGGCCCGCAACTGGCCGAAACAGGCAAAAAAAATCTATTTCTGTTGAAATTTGGGCCCAAAAAATATTTTTTTTCCAAAATTTCAAATTGCGATTCCCATCAGGAGTGCTTAGGTGATATGTGAAAACCCTCATTCCCACGAATATGAGCACTCCACACGCGCGGAGTGGCGTAGAACGCCAAAACAGGCCCGCGACAGGCCAAAACAGGCAAAAAAACGCGATTTTCGGCCGATTTGGGCCAAAAAAATATTTTTTTCTCAAAATTTCAAATTGCGGTGACCATCAGGATTAATAACGTGATATGTGAAACCCCTCAATTCCACGAATCGCTGCACTCCTCACCCGCATAATGGAGTAGGACGCCAAATCAAGCTAAAAACAACGGTTTTTCGGCGATTTCACCCTGAAAAAATATTTTTTTGGGAAAATGAAAAAAAGTTGCATTTTTTAAATTCCTGCGATTCCACAGCGATTACATAACATCATAGAAATATTCCATTATAGTTGTGACACATACTTAAGCCATTCTCACTCGTGCGACGGCTCCCCTAGTGGGCTCAACAACCACTGCTTGTACATGCACAACGACGCCTGGAAGGAGGTGGACGCGAAAATACGGCAGGAGAAGGAGGTGAAGCTAGACCCAGGTGAAGTCGCGCGTGGCAACAACCAGGCGAACACGCTCACAGGGAAGGAGGGATCGGTTTGGAGTGAGATGCGCAAGAACGACATTGACGAGAAGATATCTTACTGGGTCGCCAAGAGGAAGCGCCCTAGGGCATTGCTGGAGGACGACGAGTTCCGCCTCAGCTGGAGGGACGCCACGCGTGGGGCGTATCATCCTCCAGACCACACGAAAGCGAAGAAAGAGATATCGCGTATGGCACGCAAAGGTTCGCATCCTTCCTTAGTTTAAAGTGAGTGCAAGATGCATAGCGTAGAATTAGGGTTTCATTGCTGTATTGCATATATGGAGTATGTGTGTGTGTGGGTGTGGGTGTGTGGATGTCCCATGGTTGCATTGCACGTTTAAACCGTAGGATTGTAAAGTCGTTTTATAATATGATTAGATCGCGGAGGGGCTGCGGAGATGCGCGGGTTGCAACGCGGCCGGCACCGATCTACGGAACCGTTCCGACGACGGATTACGGTCAGCAGAGCTCGATGTGTTGAGATGTGGACGGCCCACCGCGTGGTCCGCACAACATGTTAAAACCGATGTTGCAATAGGTTACAATGGCACTCATATTTTGGAGCCGTGCGGGCGGCACAGACAGCTGTTCCCCTGAAACCCTAAATATTTACTGTTCAACTCTCCGCAAGCATATGGGTTGTCCGCGTACACCATTTATATTAATATTCATCACAGAACTTGAGAACTATATTTGCATATGGTTTAGGTAATAGGTTGCTGCATCGGTTTCGGCAGTATGTTCTATGCTGATAGCAATAGCCGACGGTCGGTCGGTGATATCTGTTGCGGGTAACAACAAGCAGTCTGCAATATGCTATCAGGTATGAGCCGCTTATATGTTGCATGATATCACAACAGGCAGTCTGCAATATGCTATCAGGTATGAACAATCAGTCTGCTGTATGCTTTGATATAACAACAGCCGGTGTGCAATATGCTATCAGGTATGAACAATCAGTCTGCTGCATGCTTTGATATAACTTCAGCCGGTGTGCGATATGCTATCAGGTATGAACAATCACTCTGCTGTATGTTTTGAAACATATAACAAGGTTGTCAATCAGACAAAGTCTGATTATCAGACGATCAGATCAGATTATCAGATGCTTAGTAGTGATGCATCAGATAATCAAACGATCATATCAGACAATCAAGTTGATTATCTGGCTGATTATTCGACGATAAGACTGATTTCAGATCCGATTCGTGACAACCTTGATATATAACAGCCGGTCTGTAGTTGTATGCTATCAGGTATCAGTAGTCAGTCTGCTGCATGCTTCAGCAGTCAGTCTGTTGTATCTGTTGCGGGTAGCTCAGCCCGTCCCTCATCTCACCCCCCTCATCTCAGCCCCCCCTCAGCTCGCCGACCTCAGCTTAGC
>LGRX02024982.1:0-16658 GCA_001247695.2 Cymbomonas tetramitiformis | reverse complement strand
CCCTAACGGGTGACACACAGATTCCCGCAGCTTTTACCGTTCTGATTCCGTAACCCTTAATTCAGGGCGTACACTCGCTAGTTAGATATATATTACCGCCAAAACGATATATCCACCAGATACCTACCCTTGCTTAAAATTAAAATTTTGCACATGCGGCGGGCAATTTTGGAGATTGGCCGTGTTGGCCGAAAGCGGGCCAGTGGTTTTGCAGATTGCGGGCCGTAACGAAAAAAATAAGCAATGCACACTGGAGGCGCTCCGCCAGCGGCGCTGGCTCGTTCGCCACGCCAACCCCACGCTATCGCCACGGGCCACCCTTCGCGTGTCACGCCATATCACGCCCCACGAGACATCAACGAAGGCATTTTCAGGGTAGAAGGGGGTCGATTACGGACGGGTGGGGGCTGCCCCTCCCTGCAAACTCCCCCCACGACCCCTCTATCTCGCCAGCAAGGGCGCCGGCGTGCCGGTGCCCCACTCATCTGCCAGTGCCACGCCAGCGCCGTGGCGCGCCACCACGTTGACAAAAACTGCGCGCCACGCCACCGCCAACGCCAAAAACCCAAAGCGCATCCTTGGTTCCGGCTTCCGGGAGCGATGCGATGAACCGATGATCATGATGCGACAGTTTGAGTTTCCAAGATCGAAAATGTCATTAACACTCCACTCCACTGTCGACTGTCATGATACCCCAATGAACTTACGGTCACCGGAGTGACACTGTGTCACTGTTACTGAGATAGTACGACAAGTACTACACAAAAATTGAGTATACTGTAGTACGATATCAGGTGCTCAATATATTTTTAAAATTATTCAATATTTTATCATTTGGGTATTTATTATATTCAACTGTTTATATCGGTATATATTCTTTCAAATTTATAGCGGTTATAATTGAAACTGTTTTTTAAAATATTTGGACCGACAGAAACCCGGCAGTAAAATATAAACAAATAAAAGGGCATCAACGTTCAATATTTATATCGCCTCATATCCCTAGACATAAATATATCGGTACAATTATATGAATATAATTATATATGTGTCGGTACCTTTTGCGCGCCTACTGGGTCTGTATAAAATCGTGAATGAGAATTGTACCAGGCACACTCCTGATAACTTATACATATTTTTCTCTTTATTTTCCTTTCTTTTCTTTTATCTTCTTTCTTTTCTTTTTATGTTTTCTATTGTTTTTGGTGTATCACATAGGCTTCTAGCCTTATATTCCACTGTTTAATTGCATGACATATAATGGCTACACAGCCTAGCAATACTATCACTTTTCGATATAATGTATGGTCGCAGACCTATAACATCTATATCCCTATGTTCAGTCTTGGCATCATGCCCAATCCTAACACGTAAAACTTGTACAATTCTTTCACTTGGTCAACACTCACTGAGGTTCACTTTTCCCAAGCTTCCCCTTTCATCATGTTGCTCTTAACTCACTAGCAGGATTCCTAGATTGACATCTGTCATCGGCCAATTACCAGCAGACCATGCCTGATTCTGTTACTCCTCCACCAATCATCAGGCAGATCATGATACTTGCATTGCCATTGCAGATCTTCTCCTGGAATCTATCATGAATCATTTCATTACAGATCTTCTCCTGAAATCTGCTTTGTCATCGATTATTTTCCCCACTCGCTCACTTATGTGAATATCCGATAATTCCCCATTATTCGCGAGTGGGGCATGTACGCTGGGCACACCCATGGGGCATACGCCTCGGGGCACACCCATGGGGCATACGCCTCGGGGCACACCCATGGGGCATACGCCTCGGGGCATACCCATGGGGCATACGCCTCGGGGCATACCCATGGGGCATACGCCTCGGGGCATACCCATGGGGCATGCGCCTCGGGGCATACCCATGGGGCATACGCCTCGGGGCATACCCATGGGGCATACGCCTCGGGGCATACCCATGGGGCATACGCCTCGGGGCATACCCATGGGGCATACGCCTCGGGGCATACCCATGGGGCATACGCCTCGGGGCATACCCATGGGGCATGCGCCTCGGGGCATACCCATGGGGCATACGCCTCGGGGCATACCCATGGGGCATACGCCTCGGGGCATACCCATGGGGCATACGCCTTGGGGCATAGCCCTGAGCTGTCCGTGCCTCCCGGTACAACTCCTCCCCCCTCACGAGCGGCCTATCTCCCGATGCCGCTCCCGGTGTCGTCAGGTATCAAACTCCCCGAACTGAAGATGGTGGAAGAGATGACGCAACAGCGGAGCCGGTACTGGGTACACGGCGTGAGCATCTCGCGCTCCTGGTTGCTGTGAAGACGATGGTCCAAGCTGAGCAGTTTCAGGGTGCCCTCCGGTGGCCCATTTGCATGCGCAAGGTGTCCGCGAGGTGCACTCCAGCAATGGCGTTGGTGGAGGTGAGCTAGTCCAGATACACGTCGGTTTACGATATCGCTCCCCATACTTACAGTAGGTGCAAAAAGGAGGCTGTGGCAGTTCACGAACCACTGACCGCAACCGCAGCGCATTCGGGTATCTTCCTTCAGGATTTTCAAGAAACCAGTGCTTGGGCTTCAAGTACTCAATAGCATCCAGGGTGCATTTCACACTCTTGTCTGCTCCTTCCAGATCAGGAGGTCCCCCCGTAGTGCGCGCCTGACTGTACTGGGTACATGGAGGGCTGGCCCAGATGACATCAAAGAATCCCGGTGGGTACTGAGTGGGGTCCCAGTCCTCCATTGATGCGAGATGGTCGGGTTGCCATCGTGGGTCGTTGTCGAGCGTAACCACCGAGGCAGACGGAAAGCACTTTGCAACCTCTCTTTCCACCGATCCGGTCCCGCTGAACAACACCAAGATTCTCACTGGCCGGGTCTTTCGCTCTTCAAGGTCGGTGATCACCACTAGCTCTCCGTTCTCCAAGATTTCCACCCGCTCCCACGGCAGACAGAAGTCTTCCGGTGGAGAATCCACTTCTGGGACGTCACTTTGATGTTCCATTAGTTGGGATAAAGTGACACCAAGGTGAACGGGCTGTCGCTGCTGACGTTGACGTCGGCCATGCTCAACGGACTTCAGCATGTCCGCCTGCATGCCCAACCGCCGTGCCTCGAACTCCTTGAGCTGCTGATTCTCCCCGCCTCTGTCCATCTTGTCTCTGGAGCGCCACTGGTCGTGAGCTGCCGAGTAGCCCGTCCAGCGTACCTTCCATTCCTCCACTGATTTACCCTTGACCATGCGTACACGATACGCCAGAATTTTGTCCACGTGAGCTTCCGCTTGCCCATCTACCATTACCGGGTCAGGTACAGGCAGTTGTGCTCGAGATGCAAACTCATCCATGCCGGAAACGTATGGCTTCAGACGGTGCTGTGCAAACACGTCGTGAATGCGCCAATGCGGTGGTAGAGCCAACCGATAAGCCACCGGTGCCCCGCGGTCCGCCTCCGCCAGCTCCGCCTGCAAATCGCTGTAGAAGCACTCCACGACAGTTGCAGGCCCGTGCCAACGCTTGCCGAGCTTCCGGCACAGCGCACGGTCCATCACCTTCTCCGTCAGGTGACGAGCCTCGATCCATACCAGATCCCCCACTGCGTACCTATGTTGCTTGTGACGCCGGTCGAACTGCTCCCGCTGGCGCTGCTGAGCCAACTCAAGGCGGCCACGCGCGTCCCGCAACTGCGACGAAAACTTCACAGCCATCTCATGGGCGGTACCCACCCCCCCTTTTCGTCGCGCAGAGCCAGGGAGAGTTGCAGCTTCTAGGAACAGGTCCAGCTGAGACATCGGAGACACCCCGTAGCATAGCTCAAAGGGAGTGAATCCTGTGACGTCACTACGCGAGTCGTTGATAGCAAACTCCACGTTTGTCATGTAGAGGTCCCAGTCATCCGGATTGGCACCCACGAACGAGCGCAACATGTCCTCGACCACCCTGTTGGTGTGTTCCGCCTGCCCGTCTGAACGAGGGTTGTACGGAGTGGTAGAAGCCACCCGCACCCCCATAAGTCTCATTAGCTCACGCCAGAACGAGTCTTGGAACCTGGGGTCACGGTCACATACAATCTTCATGGGGGCTCCATGCTGCCTCCACACCACGTCGAAGTAGATGCGGGCCACCGTCTGCGCAGAGCTGTCCCCAAAGTTCATGGGCATAAGGTGTACCATTTTGCTCAGCTTGCACGTAAAGGTGACGAAGGCGTCATTCCCCTGGGCGGTGAGCGGCAACCCTGTAACGAAGTCCACGCTCACATCTTGCCAGTTGCGTTGAGGAATAGCGTGCGGATTCAACAATCCATCGGGGTAGGATGCCCGGGGGCGAACTGCTTGACACGTAGGGCATGAGGCCACCCATCCTGCCACGTCTTCGGAGGCATTTTTCCACCAGAACCTGCGTAGAACTCTTTCCAGCGTTTTCTCCCGGCCAGTGTGACCTGCAGTGGTGGAGTCGTGGGCATCCTTGAAGACCACCTCTCGCAAGGGAGAGTCTTCGCCGAGGACCAACTGGTACCGTCCCGCGGCTACACGCCACAGTACGTTCCCGACGATGCGGAAGTCCCTCGTGGCATGGTGCGGAGCCGCAAGGATGTTATCCCGCGGCTGCTGAAGGGGACCGGCACGTGCGTACTCATCGTTTAGGGACTCCAGGAATGTAACGTCCGTGGGGAGGCTCGAAGCATCGCGGGTCTTAGCAGCCTTACCCTGTCGCACTATCGGAGGCGCCACTCGGGGATGCCGCACTCTTGGCGCTAGCTGTCGGGTAGGGGGAGCATGCACCACCAGCACGGGCCACGGAAGGTCGTGGAGTACACCGTCAGGAGTTTCGAACAGCTGGGTGGGCACTCCTCGTTCGTCATGAGTAGGTATCACTTCCACCAGCCTCATACCAGCCATCCTGAAGAGTCGCCTCCATTGAGGCATGCGAGCCTGGATGTCCGGTAGAAGGAACACTGCCGAGGTATGCGCGGGGTCCTGCCGCCATTCATCTACATACTTGCGCAGCACTGCCTCGATGGAGATATGACTGCTGGAGTATGGGGGATTACACCAGACGTGCTTTCCCCTCCACTGCTGTCGCAGACAATCAGTCCAGTATGCGTCTACTTGACGGTTCCGTCCACCCAGGTCACAACACGCGTCAACATCGAAGCTGCCGAACTGTCGTTGGAGGCGCTCAAAGACCTCCTTGCGCACCTTCCAATCCTGCCGATCGGCTGGCTGTTTGGTGGCTCGACCAGACGGCTGAGTTGGCTGCTTAGGACCTCGGAAATCCGTAGCAGGCGGTGTCGAGGTTTTCGGCTTGGTGGAAGGAGTCGTCGTAGCAGTGGTTCGTCGCAGCCGAGCACTACGGCGCAACACTGGATCGGTTCCCGGGGTGTTCGCTTCCTGCCGGCGCTTTCCAGATTCGGACAAATCAGTGAAGTAGTCGGTGGGGGCTCGCAGCATTAGTTCCTCTCCAGCGGGTGCACACTTAGGCGAGCTAGTTGCATGCCCAGACTGGCACGTTGCATGCCCCGCATGCCCCGCATGCCCCGCATGCCCCGGCTTATGCCCCGGGGCATACCCCACTGCCTGCCCCACTGAGCTGGCTGCATGCTCAGTCGGCCGTGTTGCATGCCCCGCATGCCCCGCATGCCCCGCATGCCCCGGAGCATGCCCCACTGCATGCCCCACTGAGCTGGTTGCATGCTCAGCCGGCTGTGTTGCATGCCTCGCATGCCCCGTATGCCCCGGCGCATGCCCCGCTGCATGCCCCACTGAGCTGGCAGTATGCTTAGCCGAGCCGGTTGCGTGACAGGGCGCGCTACCAGCCTGGAGCAGGTTCTCCAGGGCCCGCTCCGCCACCTGAAGTGTCTCCACGCCATCCATCCATGATTCCATGGTGGCCACCCATCCTGGTACAGGGGTTGGCGGGTGGTCTTCAAAGATCTCGTCGGCATCCAGCACGGAGAGTGGGTCCTTGGGGAGGTCCGTCTCCTTGTCTACGACACCGGCCTCCTTGAGCCCTTCTCGCGGGTCCTTGGTCACGTAGTCAGGTCGGCGAGATAGCGCATCGGGGACCAGAAGAAGAGCTCCTTTGACGTACTCCATTCGTGGGACACCAACTTCCACCAGGTCCATGTACCACCGTGCCTGTCGTCGGCTAAGTTCTCGTCCCGGGGACATTAGCCATTCCAGGGGGCGATGGTCACCTTGTAACCGGAAGTCGGAGGAGAACAGGTAGTGCCTCCAGGTGACGGTGGTGCAATGGTGCAACGCGCTGAGCTCCCTTTCGCCGGTGTGGTAATTCTGTTCCGCCGCGGAAAACTGCCGACTGTCGTAGGCTATCACCCTCATACCGTCACCCGTATCTTGCATGAGTACGCCTCCCAAAGCAACTCCACTTGCATCCGTTTGTACCAAAAACGGCGCTGCCCCATCCGCGGCTGCCTTCATGTCAGGCAATGCCAATACAGGGGCTGAGGAGAGTGCGGTCTTCAACTCGTCGAAGGCCCATTGCTGGAGTTCTCCCCATTGCCACGGTACGTCGGTCTTGGTGAGCGAGGTCAAGGGTTGGGCAATCTCCGAGAACCGGTGTACGAACCGGCGGTAGTACCCCGCTAGCCCAAGGAACTGTCTGACGTGGGTTACCGTCTCCAGCTTCGGCCAGTCCTTGATGGAGGACACCTTGTCATGCTGCGGCTGGCATCCTTCGGCGGAGAGAGTGTGGCCCAGGAACCGTAGTGACTCCTTCAACATCTGCGCCTTGGAGGCCTTCAAATATACCCCTTTTTTTCGACAAGTGTCCAAGAACTGACGTACGTGGTCGTAGTGTTCCTCCACCGTGCGCGAGAAGACGACCACATCGTCGATGAAGATTCGTACAAAGGGGAGATGACCGAGTGCACGCTGCATTCGCCGTTGATATTGGGAGGGAGAGTTTGCAGGCCCTGGGGCATCACCAACCATTCATAGGCCCCCATCTGGGTGGTGAAGGCGGTCTTCTCCACGTCCTCCTCGGCCATCGGCACTTGCCAGAATCCGTCCACCGCGTCAAAGGAGGAGAAGAACGCTGCCCCTTGCATCTCGTCAAACATCAGTTGGATGTCCGGTAGTGGGTACCGGTCCCGCACCGTATGCTGGTTCAATTGTCGGTAATCCACGACCAGACGTAATGTCTTCGGGTCACCAGGCTTGGGTACCATCAGACATGGGGCGGCATACGGGCTTGACGACGGCCGGATGTAACCCTTCTTCATGAGTTGCTCGATACGTTCACGTAGCTGGCGTAGCTCTTCAGCGGTCATCTTGTATGGGCGCCTACATGGTGGTCCACCCTCCGCGTCCGGCTTGCGATCGATGCGGGCCTTGTCCTCCTCAGTGCGACGCAACTTGGATGCCTCCGGTAAGGCTGCACACAGGGTATCCAAATACTTCTCAAAGAAGGCGTCAAAGCGCTGCCTCCACGTGCTGCTTACCGGTGCGTCTCGAGTATCTTGACGGGGCCCTTCCTTCTCCAGGGTGGCGTGAGATGACGGTACTTCAGCAGCGGTAGCTGCGAAGGCTCCTGCCTCATGGTCGTCCCCGCGCGCCGCCATCATGAGCCACTGAGGTTGCGATTCTTCATCCCCGGCCAGGCGCCTGGTTTCCGCGTGGATGAGGTGCTGCTTCAGTTGCGTTGCCGTCAAGAACACCTCATCGATCAGCCCTGCGCCCTGGGCCTTGCCCTGACCCATCCTCGGACTACAACCCACGAGCGTCACCCGTTGTTGTCCTCCACCATTTGCTCGCGTGTTGAAGGAGACGGAACCGTGACCGGCATAATCCAACGTGATTGGGGAGAGACTGCGAAGCCACTTACCCCCCAACACCACGTCTACTTGGATTCCTAACGGCAAGACCCGTAGAGCCATCCGCTTCTCGCAGTAGTTTACTCCCGACGCCGCGTGAGCGGTGAACTTGGTGTACGCCACCTCTCCAGCGGTCTTTACAGACCCATCTGCCAGCGTGACCTTCATTGGTGTCCCTGAGCGCACTGTCAAGTCGCAAGTACGGGCACATTCCGCCGAGATGAAGTTGGCTGAGGCGCCTGAGTCCACCAGCACCTTCACTCGATGTCCACGAAGGTAGGCATAGAACACCAGGAGTAGGGGTCCTTCCTCGTCTCGCACCGCTGACAGGGTGTGTGCCAAGAGTGTCCCTGCTCGAGAGTTCGCCTTCCAGCGCACCCCCCCATCCAGTTGAACACGCTTACATTTAAGAGCATCATCGATTGGGTGTGAACTCAAGGCGGCTGCAGTCTCGTCCACCAAGGCGTTGCACTCGTACTCTTCGCCACTGCCGTGTTCAGTAGCACTGACGTACATGGTGGCGTTGGTCGAGGCACTGACGTGAGTGGTATCACTATCAGTGGGGCTGACGTGGGTAGTGTCACTGTTGGTGGCGCTGACGTGAGTGGTGTCGCTGTCGGTGGCACTGACGTGGGTCGTGTCGCTGTCGGTGGCGCCAACGTCGGTGGCGCTGACGTGGGTAGTGCCACTGTCGGTAGCGCTGACATGCGTGGAGTCGCTGTCTGGCCCGCTTTCAAGCGGCTGGGACCCATTGGATGCATGCCGGGCCGGGCGCGTTGCACACTGGACCGGGTGCGTCGCCTGCTCAGCGATACAGGTTGCATGCTCAACTGGCCGCGGTGCTTGCCCCGCATGCCCCGCATGCCCCGCTGCATGCCCCGCTGCATGCCCCACTGAGCTGGTCGCATGCACAGGCTGGCATGTCGCATGCCCCGTATGCCCCGCATGCCCCGCATGCCCCGGGGCATGCCTCACTGCATGCCCCACTGAGCTGATTGCATGCTCAGTCGGCCATGTTGCATGCCCCGCATGCCCCAGCGTATGCCCCGGGGCATGCCCCACTGCATGCCCCACTGAGCTAGTTGCATGCTCAGTCGGCCGTGTTGCATGCCCCGCATGCCCCAGCGTATGCCCCGGGGCATGCCCCACTGCATGCCCCACTGAGCTGGTTGCATGCTCAGTCGGCCGTGTTGCATGCCCCGCATGCCCCGCATGCCCCGCATGCCCCGGGGCATACCCCACTGCATGCCCCACTGAGCTGGTTGCATGCTCAGCCGGTTGTGTTGCATGCCCCGCATGCCCCGCTGCATGTTCCGCTGCATGCTTAGCCGGGCTGGTTGCATGCTCGGCCGGACTGGATGCATGCCGGCACGGGCTGTTAGGTTCACCCGCCAACTGCTGGGTCATGTTCAGCTCCTCCTCGGGCAGACTGGAGCAGGATACAACATGTTGGTTGCACGCTGGCGGTATGCTGCCCGATCCGCCCGCCAGCTGCTGGGTCATACTCAGCTCCTCCTCGAGGTGCTCGGATTCGCCCACCGGTTGTCGGGTCACGCTCAGGGCCTCCCAAGCAGCAAGACGTGCAGATTCCTCCTTCCTCCAGGCCTTCACCTGTTGGTCCAACGTCGTGCGCTTCCTCCCACTCCTCGAAGGCTTCGAACGGCGGTTAGGCGTATTCTCCTCCGAGGACAGCTCACGGTGCTGCTGCAACCGGTACTGGCTGCAATAGATCTCCATCTCGGACTCATCGGTGCTGTAGGTTAGATCCGAGGGGCTCGATCCCAGAGTTGTTACGAGAACCGTCTCGTCTGGTTTGAGGGGGGTAGGATTGGGAGGTGGGTGTGCCCGTCGGACGCGTCCGAACACAGCCTGCACGACCGCCTTGCCGTACTGCTTGACCCGCTGGGCTGCCGTGGTCCACGCTGAGGCCGTCTTGAGCGCATGGGAGTCAAGGGGAGTGTCCTGCGCTCGTTGTGCCCGCCGACGTCGCCACAAGCGATAGGCTTGCTGTATCGATATCGCCGCAGATGCTTGACGCCGTCGAAGGCGACGGAGGCCAATCGTCTCCCAAGGTCGGCCTTCTTGCGGTACATTCGTCTTCGGCCCGTATTCTTGCTCCACAGCCCGACGTTGCTCGCGTGGGCTCAACTCTGCCCAGGCCAAGCCCAATGTGCCGCCCATGCGACCACGCAAGCGGGCGAGTATAAGCTCGTCCAACTCGTACTTCCGTTGGCGACGGCCGAAAGGAGTAGTCGCGGGACGTCGTGTAGCAGCATGGCGACGACTGCGCTCAGCCATCTTGTGTGCCTCTGCCGGGGACTTCTTCTTGAGGGTCATGCGTAGTTGTCGTAGTAGGACACTTTCAGAGGTAGCCCCGGCCGGACTTCTCCAGCTCCACGATGTCAACCGCCTACGCTGGTCCGCCAAGGAACTCTGGTACACCTCGGAGGTCCCTGGTGCAGCCAGATGCAGATCCTTGTAGTCGCCGGGCTGAACTACTGGTGCCGCGTGATGAGCTCGGATGCGTGGGGGAGGTCCATCAACATTACCGCGGTCAATCGGGACACCGTGTTCGGCACAGTAAGTCTCCCAACAAGAATGTGCTGTCGGTGGGGCTATCGGTGGAGTCAACGATCCCCGAGCAGGGGGGGAATTCTCCACTGAGAGGGGCCGTCTGCTCAAAATGGTAGCGCGCCGTGCGCGCTCTCGGCCACTGAAGGCAATCCGTGATGAACGGGGCCTCGGGCTGACGGTGGAGGGGGGCCGTGCGGCCACACCATGGGGTGAATCTGATGAAGCCTCTGTGCTCACTGGGGCATGCAGCGCTCGCAGTGAGACGGGCTTTGTCGGGGTACAGGCGGTGGCCTCGTCACGTGACGTCCGCGAGGGCCATGAAGGACGGGCTGCCACATTGATATAGGGCTGCCTCTGTCCACGGGGTCGATGGAGATTTACTCCTCTTACCCGGGAGCCCCTGTCGGCTCCCCACTCCGAAAAGCTGGATCCTCGGTGTTCGTGATGTCACACATGGCACACAGATCCCCATAGAGGTCCACGTCAGCATCCGCCAGAGCGAGGATCTCCTCCATCGTTTCCAGCTCTTCCGGATTGAGGGAATCCTCCTCGACTCTCTCCTCAATGACTTCTACGCAAGCCGCCACTTGCCCTGGCCTTCGCGCCAACCGCGCCGGGGCGTTGGCCTTCCAGATGGCCAGCTTCTTCTCGTCCGTGCAATTGGCCACCAAGTGCTCGAGACTGCCACATGCAAAACAGGGCCGTTCCCTCACCGCAGGTGCCGGTCGGGATCCTTGGGTCGCCGCTGTGCTTACATCCACAGGAGCCGCTGTTGCCGAGTCATCCCCAGCAGTCCCCGGCTCCCACGTGAGGGCCGCCAACGCAGGCCTCCTCGGAGGCCACCTAGGCCGACTAGCCGGGGCGTTACGTGGTGGAGCTTGCCGTTGTCGGTGTCCCATCTCCAACGCCACCTTGCGGGCGATGGTGTCGTGGAGAACCGCGTCCTCCATCACCTTAGCCGTCTCAATTTCCGTGGCCACGGAACGAACCTTCAAGATGGCGGAGGTGTCGGGCCGTCCAAGTCGACGTTGTTCCTCTTCCCACTGCTCCGGGTGACTGGTGTCTAGCCCAAGATCCGCCAACTTGGAACCCACTTGAACGCTGTGTCGTAGTCCACCCCAAAAGAGCTCGAGAAGTTCCAGTTTGGTAACCTTACCGCAACCCCGCACTACGTCCGCCACGAAGTTAACAGTCGCGGTTCGGGTGGTGATGCGGGTGTAGAAAGCACCGGTCTTCTCCTCCGATCGCTGTCTCGTTGAGAGTAGCTCCGACTTCAGCCGTTTCAGGGCGTCCGTGGTGATGTCCACTGACAAGGCAAGATCGCCCATGAACCGCGGCACCGCTGCGTACCTCGCCTTCCATGTCTATTACCCACTGGTTGGGTGGGCCCAACTTAAGAGCCATTTAGGTTGGGTGCACCCAACTTACCCTTTGGTGGGATTATTGGGAGTTGTCGGTACCGGATTCTGGTTTTTATTAGCTCAAAATGACGGGGAAGATGTCCTCTTTTACACACGCATCTACACTATTGAGCGAATCAAACTTATCCGTGAGCAATTTTGGGGAGTATGCGAGGGGGTAGGAAAAATTGAAAAATTTCCAAGTGATTTTGGGGTTTTACCTACCCATGCTACTTCAACCGAGGTTTTGAGGGTCAAGATGAACTCGGATGAAACTTTTGACAAGACACTGCAGAAAGAGCAACTCGAGAACTTGACGACATAGGTCTCCGAATTTTCAAAGGACCTTCGAGTGTCACGGGGAGTCCCTTATATTACCCTCGTTCTTAGGTATTGTGCACCCAACCTAAGAGAAATCCGGAATATTTCATCACATACCCTATTGATACGGTCCCATTATACCCCGCAGATTGCGATCACAGAGGTATAATGCATATCCATTGTTCAAAGGGAACATAGTAGGCCATGGCCTAGCCTTGCTTTGGCACTATACGTCCGATATTCGAGGAGTTATTGACGTTTGAAAAAGGGTTCTTAGGTTGGGTGCACCCAACTTAGTGGTGGGTAATAGACATCCACGCCTCTCCTTCGCTGCCTCCTGGCGCCATCTCCTCGACGTACAACTTCTGGGCCTTGGCCAACTTGGAGGTCTTGATCATCCACAGCAAGGTGGAGATGCTGAGCTGATTGTGTCCTTGCGCCTCACGCCGAAAGCTGGGAGTAGTGAGCGCCGCAATCACCGTCATGTGCTCCAGAAGTGCATTCACCGCCACAGAGAATTCCTCAAGGTCATCCATGGCCCGGCCCTTCGTGAAGTGATCGCCGGGAAACTCCGGGAGGTCGTCCACCAGCTTGCGGATGTCCTTCAAGAGCGAGCTCTCGTTCTTGATCGCGGTCTGGTAGGAGCGGTCGTCGGGGGTGTACATCGCCATGGGGTCCTCCGGAGCTCGTGCCACCCCGGCAGGTGGGCCCGTTGCTGCCGCATGCTGTGACGCCATCGGTGAGAAGGTCGCGGCGTCGGCAGAAAGTCGGTGGGAAGGAGCCGGGAATGTGGAAGGGGCAGGCTGTAGAGGGGGTTGGGGCGTCTCAGAAGATGGCCCAAACGATGCAGCCAAGTACCACGGAGCGGCACAGACCTCCACCCAGGCTTGTAGCCCGTCCAGCTCGTAGGTCCCCGCCTCCGACTCCGTGAAGGCGTCCACCACCGGTCGTCTCGGGCATTGGTACCATTGAGACGGAATTCTGGAACGCCTCGTGCCTCGAATAGACTCCTCTGCCACCAAGCGGTCCACCAAGAGAGCGTAGGTGGAGGTCTCGGTGGTGTACAGCGGACGTATCTCGGGGAAAGAGGTACTACCGGCCCCGCTTAGAATGTATCGAGCGGGACTCAACCCAAGATTGTCACAGATCTTCAGGGCTGCCGACAGACCATAGTGCGAGGAGGTGACCTCGGGTAACGTCGCTGTAGTGGCCAATTCACCCGGGGGCACCCACAAGGAATCCCCTTGGGGAGTGACCACTAACAACCGTGTAGTTGACGTCGACGGCCCCGCCCCCCCAGCCGGGTCACCATCAGGGTCGTCACCAGGGTCATCTCCAGGGTCGTCCTCCGTGTCCTTATAGTCGCTACTCCGGCTTTTCGATTCTTCATCGGCGGCAAGCGGCTTCCCACCAATCCAGCCCAAGGTAAGCTGGCCTCCGCTGGTTGCATGCTGGGAGACGCTGGTTGCAAGCTGCTGGAACCCACTGGTTGCATGTTGGGGCTGGCGTGTTGTATGCCCCGCATGCCCCGCATGCCCCGCATGCCCCGGGGCATACCCTGCGGCATGCCCCACTGAGCCGGGTACATGCTCAGTCGGTTGTGTTGCATGCCCCGCTGCATGCCCCACTGAGCCAGGTACATGCTCAGCCGGCTGTGCTGCATGCCCCGCATGCCCCGTATGCCCCGTATGCCCCGTATGCCCCGGGGCATGCCCGACTGAGCCGGGTGCATACTCAGCCGCTCCCGCTGCATGTTGTGGATGACCTTCATCAGACCCGTACACCACAGGGGTGTCCAAGCTTGCTCGACGTCTTCTCGCTAAACGCCGTTCCTCGGCCACCGCGCCCTCCGTTGCGGCAGCCTCTAGCTGAGCCATTTGGTCGCGTAAGCTCCCCGCCTCGGTCTCTGCGAGGAACCGAGCGGTCTCGGCGCGGACTACCCTCTGCAACATTTCCTGGTCCGTCAACTCCTTCCTCCGATGCCTCTCCAACTTGAGACGCCGCTCTCGTCGCTTGCGGCTATGCTGAGTGCCCGCTGCAGACTCATAGCCAGAACCGGATGTCGTGCTCCCAGGTTGAGACGCGTGAGCTTGGGAGAGGTCCTCGGTCACCACGTCTTGGGGCTCCGTGCGTATTGGCAAGCTTCTCCCAAGAGTATCTGGCTCCGAAGCACGGCGACGATGGTGCGGCTGATGGGTTATCACACCCTCGTCAGGAGAAATATCGGTGTGAGGAATCGGTTCCATCAACGGTGTCGGATACAGGCGTTGGGGGACCACTCTCATGTCTGTCGCCACCGCCCGCTCTGCAGCCGCCATGCGCTCTCGCGCTGCCCACCATTCCCTCGCGCGTGCCTCCGACGCAGGGTCAGCTCCATATACTGGAGGTGGAGGCGGTGGAAAGTAAACGGGTAGCGTCCATGGATCCCCGTAGGTGGTCGACATCGGCGCGGGAGTGTACGGGGCGTGTGTCAACACGCCTGGGGCATGGGGTAGTGGCGAGCCTGTGGCATAATGGTGTGGCATGCCAAAGGGTTGTGGCGGCATACTGGTGGCATAGGGAAAGCCCGGGGCAGATTGGAGTTGTGGTTGCATGCTCGTCGCGTGCGGGGGCTGGCGCGTCGCATGCCCCGCATGCCCCACATACCCCGTATGCCCCGTATGCCCCGTATGCCCCGTATGCCCCGCTGCAAGCTCAGCCTGCCATGCTGCATACGGCTGCACGCTGCCCCAACCACTCTCTTGTTGTTGAAACACAAAGGGAAGGGTTGGGGAAAGGGCGGGCAAGGGCTGGCTCTGAAGCATGCTGGGCTGCCCCGCATGCCCCGCATGCCCCGGGGCATACCCCACTGTATGCCCCACGGTGGTGGTGGGAGGGCCCGAAGGCCCAGGCGCGGTGGAAGCGGTTGGTGTAAGGTCTGAAGGGGTCAAAGGGAGGGTGGTGGCGGAAGGATCCATAGCGGTGGTGGAAGGGGGCGAAAGCATCAAAAGTCAACTGTATGACGGTTATGACGATATGACAACTATGACAGTGTCAAATATGGTCGTATGGCGCTTCCAGAAATTAATTCCAGAAATACTAGTCCAGTAGAGCCAAAATACTGCCAAAAGTTGTAGAGAACTTAGCCAGAAGGTATGAATAACTTCCTCCAGAAGGTAGAAGGTACCAGCTGCCAAAAATAGCCTTAAGTATGGTGAGGATACAAGATCTGGCTCATCTGACTCTAATCTCTTCTAGGATTCTTAAAAACTGAAAGTTTTTTGCTATTTGTGCTATTCCGCAAAGTTTTATCATAGTCCCCAGCGGTCCTGCTTATTTATGTCTCAGAAGGAAGCTTGTACTTTTCCCCCCCCATACTTAAGCTCACACTTAAGGAATCAGCAACAAATCTTAGCATCCGCGACATCTGGCAAACATCCATCGAAAAGCGGCCATACGGGTCCACCAAAGACGTCCACGCGCATAATATGCCAGCTCTATAGCCGTCGGAGTGGACCAGAACCGAACATTTTCAAGATCAAGTGTCAAATCTCGCCCAGAGCCTTAAGAAAAAGCAAGATAACGCAGATCTCAACTAAATCCTCCACAAAGAAGATCCCGCAGCGAAACTTTTCCGTGTTTTTATTGCACGTAACGCGCGCATTTTGAGCCGTCGAACGTAAGCAGCGACAGCTCAAAACTCAAAAACGAAAAGTCGCCCAAGTCATCTTGTAGTCTCATCTTAAGTCCCCACAGAAGATCTTCAACCAAATCCTTCACAAAGAAGGTCCTTCAGCGAAACCTTCCCGTGTTTACAACGCACGTACCGCGCGTATTGCGAGCCGTCAAACGCAAGCAGAGCTAGCTCAAAACGTAAACACAAAAGTCGCCATCCGCAAAACCCCAAAGGCAGATCCCAAAGGTCCGTAGAACGTATTCAACATCTGAATACCAATTTGTACCAGCGCATATCTGATAACTTATTCTTTCTTTTTCTTTTCTTTTTTCTTTATTATTTTCTTTTATCTTTCTTCTTTTCTTTTTATCTTATTTACTGTTTTTGGTGCTTCACATAGGCTTCTAGCCTTACATTCCACTGTTTACTTTCATGACAAACGCTGGCTATACAGCCTAGTATTACAATCACTTTTCGATATAATGTATGGTCGCAAACCTATAACATCTATATCCTTATGTTCAGTCCTGGCATACAGCCTAACACTAACATGTACAACTTGTCCTTAATTTCTCTTGATCAACACTAACTGAGGTTCACTTTTCCCAAGCTTCCCCTTTCATCATGTTGCTCTTTAACTCACTAGCAGGATTCCTAGATTGACATCTGTCATCGGCCAATTACCAGCAGCCCATGCCTGATTCTGTTACTTCTCCACCAATCATCAGGCAGATCATGATACTTGTATTGCCATTGCAGATCTTCTCCTGGAATCTACCATGAATCATTTCATTACAGATCTTCTCCTGAAATCTGCTTTGTCATCGATTATTTTCCCCACTCGCTCACTTATGTGAATATCCGATAATTCCCCATTAT
>LGRX02024980.1:0-23543 GCA_001247695.2 Cymbomonas tetramitiformis | reverse complement strand
ACGTTAGCTCCAATGGCTTGCCCTTCTCCCCGAAGGTAGTGACCACGATGCCGGGAGCGGGGCCCGCCATCAAAGCCCGCGGGACACGGCCGGCAGTAGCTCTTTCTCGGTTCAAGAGCATGGTCAGGATGCCTCGTAGGGAGCGCAAGGTTTTCAACCTTAGATAGCCGTTCATGATGCTTGCCACGGGGAACGCATTGTTCTTCACCTACCTAGCTAGCTTGCCATTCATGGACTCGAAGGCATACATACACCATTCACGCACAGGTCCGAATCGCAGGAGCAGATCGGCCCAGTGCCAGATTTTATGGGTGTTGATTGCAAGCCACTGTGGAGGACCATTCGCTTCCAAGTCCTCAAAGAAAAGTCTGGTCTGCTCTCTCAAATACTCCATATCCTGCACGTACGAATCAATACGTTTGTAACATATATTCAACATACCTGTGACATGTGGAACTCATATCACACCAACATTGAATACGTACCCGAGGTTCTATGGAATGCGCAGTGCATTCCCGTATGATGATAGTCAGTTTGGACACAATGTCCTGCAGCGCATTGTCGACTTCACCATCATCGCGAGGCCAAGAGGACAATACCGCCAACAACTTTGACTCGAAAGCCTTCAAAGCCGCATGCGCCTTGAGGTGCTTTGCGTATTTTGCGCCGTTGGAGGCGGTTGAGGTGCGCAACAAATGCTTATGCCCATCGCCCCACCGGGTGACTCCCCGCAACTCCTTCAAGAAGGCGAGTGTTGTTTCCCGAGAACGTAAGGTGGTCGAAGCCTTCGGACGCGGTGGGATCCCCCATGGACCGTTTGTCATTTTGTACACCTCATGCGGTTCCACTGTCCGTGTTGCCGTATACCGTCAACACGTGTATGACATATTGAACACAATTACAGAAATGTTGCACTAATACAAAACTCACCTTTCGAATTCTGCACCCACTCCGTTTGCCCCCATTCTGGGTGCAGGCCCTCCTCCTCGGCAAAGTTGCGCGCGGCCTCGTTGAAATCCAGCCCAAGCAGCGTTGTTGCAAGCCTGTTTCCCAAGTTCATGATTTCGTGCATAAGATCATAGAGCCAATCCAACGCCAAGTTAAAGTACGACAACCTTGCGAATGCGGCGGGCAACTTGAATCCGGTGGCCGAGAAACGTTCCGCCATGTCCGCTTTCGACCAACCTGAGTTGGAAAGTGCCTCGTGTATTTCGCCCATTCGCTTGACAAACTCATGCGTGTAGTTCTCCGGCGGCCCTGCATGGCACGTGCACAAGTAATACAACATATCCGTGGTATGTTGCAGACATGCTGATGCATGTTGCAAACATGCTGCAAACAATCAAGCTGCGTGGCATAGCGATGAGAGCGTACCAGGAGGATGTTGCTTGAAGAATGCGTAGAAGATTCTTCCCAGCGCTGGACTGTGACATCCTTTCGTACGGCACAACATGCAACACTTGTAGGCGTTTACATCCATTCGCTTCCCGGCATCGACCAAGCCTTTGTAATCCATGATCACCCCGAGTAGCATGCACCGTACACGAACATACTCCTCGGAAAAGGCGTCCCAAACTCCGCAGCCCGTCTCCCACAACTCCTCCAACTCGTCGACCAGCTTGTCGTACAAAAGAGTCGTATCGGCGGGATGGATGCCATTAAGAATACCGTAGACCTCAAGGTACTCGTACTTCGAGCGTATCTCCGGCGGCAAGTTCAAGATTTGGAAATACATGGGAAACACGCCCGCCTTGTTTTTCCATACGGAAGCCCCATCCGCGCAGAACAGGATGATTATATTCCGCAACTCCTCGAAAAACTCTGGGTACCGCGCCTTCTTCTCTTTCCACGCATCTCCGTCTGCACACTCCGGACAAAATACAACTCACCGCGGTATACATACAACTGTATGTGTACATCTGCAATATGTCAAAGACATGTTAAGTGTATTGCAGATATGCCCTTTGCAGATCCTATCACAAGCAAGCATTGGGATCATAGACGCGTGCTGGGCTCTTACCCCAAATTGTGTCTTTGCGTCCACTTTCAGGAGACGTATGACGGCCATGCGCCCGCATGAGCTCAGCAACTTCAGGTGAATGGAATAGCCTCCTGAAAATTTCCTTCAAGGGCCACCAAAGGAATTGCAATCGCGGCTTCTTCGGAGTGCCATCCTCCGGAGTGCCATCCTCCTCCGCCGCTCCAAAGCTTTGCCACCGGCATTCTTTACAGTGTGGACAATGATCCGCGTTCTCCAACTCCTTCTCGTACAAACAACATCCATTGACGCACATGTCCACTCGTTGGTACGGCGTACTAAAAGCGTCGAAAGTACCCATAGCTTTAGCGAACGTCAAGGGGAAATGGGTTTCGCGAAGCTCATCAAAGTTGTGAAGTAGGATCTCCCACAACGAGGAAAACGATTTTTGGGTCAAGTTTTCCTCCAAGTTCCATTCCAGAAGATCCGCGAGGAGCTTAGTTGATCGCCGCACGGTGTGGTCCTGCGTACACATCGCAATTTCAGTGGTTGTCAATACATATGCAATATACTGCAATACATTGTCAATATGTAGGAGATATGCATACTACATATTGCACGTGCAGTTCACTGCACGATATTTGGCATAATAACGCGTTCTTACCGTCTCCTCTCCGAAAAGCTCCTTTGCAGCATTCACAATACTTTCCAATTGTGTAGCAATCGCTGCTTTAACGGAGTGGACGGCATCTCCGTCGTCTTCTTCATCGAACCCCAAATCCTCCCCACCGCCATCCTTGGTCTCACCATCGGCATCCTCGGTCTTAGGCGCATCGCCATCCTCGTCGTCGGGAACTCCGGCCTCGCCGCCTTGACTCGACACATCCTTGGCTTCCACGTCCTGTTGTGCGTGTACCACCTCGTCTTCTGCGCTTGTCCTCCCGGCTTCCTCAGCATGTTCGCCCTCCTTGTCATCCATCGTGACGTCCACATCCGTATGTCTGTAGGAGAGTTGCAATGCACCTTCAATACGGTGTCAACATATTGCGAATGTGTTGTCACGCAAGCTTGCCCAATCATTCATGGGAGAGAAAGGGCGTAGAGTACCTTAAGGTTTCGCCGCGGTTGCCACATACTACAGCATCGATTTCTTCAGGGTCCGGTGCGGGTGGCTGGATCTGCCCGTGGAGTTTCCGATGTCGTGTGCGGGTGGCCTTGCTCACCACGTTTCCACGTAGGTCAACCCCGTAGCACATGGCACAATCACATAGAAACCGCCCTCGCTCCAATGTTACGGTGCCCACATTTCGACGATGCATTGCATGGAGCGAGAGCCAAGGATCGGCTTCGCCCGCCGTGTCCTTCACCTCACCCATCTCGGTGTCCTTCGCCTCAGCTGGCTCTTCCACCGGAGATCTGCTTCGCCCACCGCAGTATATCTACCATACATATTCAATATACCGGCAACGGTTTCTGATATATTGCAACATATTATATCATGAAAAATCAGTAGGCAAGTTGAGGTGCCTAAATATTCGTACATACCTCATGGGCTCTTCCATCTCGGCAGCCATGGCATCCGTGGTAACTGCAATTAAAGACCAAACTCCAACCGCACGGATCAAATCTGGCCAATCATTTATTGTCGAAACGCTCCTCCAATGTCGCCCAAGGCACCGAACCTCCCGCACATTGTCTCGTGTAGGATTATCGAGTTGAGAGTCGTCGGCCAGCAGCGAGCCGTATGTAGTCGCCTCGAAGTTGCCATCGTGTACTAGGTAGACAACAATTTCCATACGGATCGGTGTCAAAATTGCTTGATGAGCTTCGAAGAAGTCGTAGGCTTCTTCCGCATTCGATGGTAGGTTGTCTCCCTCGGGGGTAACGTCAAGTGGAAATTGGTGAGGACTACGTTCCGCGTCAACAGTGACTACATCAATGAATCCAGAAATCCCGAAATAGTACCTGCCGTCGTCTAAACCAGCTGAATTTGCCGCCTCGTGCGCCTCGGGGGGCGCCTCGCCCGCATCTCTGCACAATATCGTCCCAACATGTTTCCAACATTCCATCAACATGCTGCAACCATCACGATAGCGTGCTGCAGCATAGTTACGGCTAAAGCAAGTAGGCAAGGAAACATGATGAGATGTATCACCTGGAAAAGCTCTTCGATATGGACGATGAACTAGTCGACATTGAGGATGCCCGCAAGTCAGGCATGCTACTTCCAATGGTCCCATCTAAAGCATGCCCCTCGTGCGCCTCGTACGCCTCGGGGGGCGCCTCGCCCGCATCTCTGCACAATATCGTCCCAACATGTGTTCAACATTCCATCAACATGCTGCAACCATCACGATAGCGTGCTGCAGCACTATTGCAGCGAGCCACGTGAGGAATGGTGGGAGGGAAACCATGCCCCACGAGAGTCCCTTACCTTGCACTCCCGCCGGCTAGTGGAGGGCTCGTGGGTGCCTCAGCATTGGGCGGCGGGGGGACTCCTTGCTTTGGGCCTCGTGCGCCTCGGGGGGCGCCTCGCCCGCATCTCTGCACAATATCGTCCCAACATGTGTTCAGCATCCCATCAACATGCTGCAACCATCACGATAGCGTGCTGCAGCACTATTGCAGCGAGCCACGTGAGGAATGGTGGGAGGGAAACCATGCCCCACGAGAGTCCCTTACCTTGCACTCCCGCCGGCTAGTGGAGGACTCGTGGGTGCCTCAGCATTGGGCGGCGGGGGGGACTCCTTGCTTTGGGCCTCGTACGCCTCGGGGGGCGCCTCGCCCGCATCTCTGCACAATATCGTCCCAACATGTGTTCAACATCCCATCAACATGCTGCAACCATCACGATAGCGTGCTGCAGCACTATTGCATCGAGCCACGTGAGGAATGGTGGGAGGGAAACCATGCCCCACGAGAGTCCCTTACCTTGCACTCCCGCCGGCTAGTGGAGGGCTCGTGGGTGCCTCAGCATTGGGCGGCGGGGGGGACTCCTTGCTTTGGGCCTCGTGCGCCTCGGGGGGCGTCTCGCCCGCATCTCTGCACAATATCGTCCCAACATGTTTTCAACATCCCATCAACATGCTGCAACCATCACGATAGCGTACTGCAGCACTATTGCAGCGAGCCACGTGATGAATGGTGGGAGGGAAACCATGCCCCGCGAGAGTCCCTTACCTTGCCTCTTGCATGCCACGAATCCTTTCGACAATCCAATGCAAGCAATTAGGCACCGGTGGAACAAGTCGAAACGATTTCCCCTTAAAGGTTACCGTTGCCGGTTCTAGCTCCAAGATGTCGGAAGGTGGTAACCAAGTCGGCCACGCGGTATTGTCTGGAGATAAATCGTGCGCCAATCTGGAGAAATCGTGCGGGAGCAGTCGCGTTGGCAGCCACTTATGATGCCATACCGTGTCCACTTCCACATAGTGCGCATCGACTTTCCTGCAATGTGTTCCAGGATCCCTACAATATAATCTCAACATGTATGCAACATATGGTAACCATGTTGCATACATGTAGCAAAGAGTCCTGTGAAGCAAGAAAGACACAACCTCAACGTCGAGAAGAAAGAGAAAGGGTGCTACCTCGCGGACAACTCCAGTTCCCTCGTAGATATTGGAAGATGTGGAGGCGCAATCCACGCCAAAAGGCGTTCCTTCTTCGTAATCGTTTCATACTCCGGGTCGCGGAAGCCTTCCGCGGTACTCCAACCTTCCGGGAATATGAGCTTGATATTGGGAGGGGTTTGAGGGATGTACCCTCCTGAGCATTGGAAGGTTTGATCGGCTCTCGATCGGCTAAGCACCCGCCTTGCGCGGGATTTCTCATCGCGCGCTTGGCTAACGAAGATTGTTGTACGGGGGGGGGCCGCCTTCCCTTGGACGAGGGCGGCGGCTCTAGCCGAAGGCAAGCCGGTTCGATGTCGCTCCGCATCACTTGGTGATGATGAGTGAGGGGATCGTTCATGGCGAGGTCGCTTTTCACCATGAACAATTTGATCTCCTCGGACCATACTGCATTGAAGTCCCCTTTACCACGCCCATCACCCTTCGAAAATGTACTGCAATTATGCTGTAATATATTGGACATATACTGCGGACATATTGACGATATGCTGAAGGAACTTTCAAGTAAAGCAATAACCCAAAAGTAGGTTTTCGGACCCCCCCCCACAAAACACGCACACAAGCTATGTCGCAAAATATAGCTCCTGAGTCCATATAACAAGTCTCACCAGAATTGAAGAACATGTTTTTTCAACTTTTTTAGGGCTCACTTCAACACTTCCGCAGCATACTGAAAGGGGGGGCTAAAGGCAGGGCTCAAGGTCTTGAGCCCTCACGTATTGAAGTGAGCCCTCACGTATTGAAGTGAGCCCTCACGTATTGAAGTGATCCCTGCCTTGAGCTCTGCAGGCGGTTGCACGCGGTTGCACGCATATTGACCTTTACAAAAATTTAAAAACTTTTTAGAGGAGAATCTGTTCAATACTACTTCAATACGGGAGGGCTCACTGCAATACGTTACCGCTTGCAGGCGTATTGAAATGGCGTATTGGAGATGTATTGAAAACTGCTGATGCCAGCTTTGCCAGTGCCACGTCAGACGGATCTTCGCAAAACTGACTTGGCACTTTTTCGACCCATCTCCAATACGCCATTTCAATACGCCTGCAAGCGGTCGCGTATTGCAGTGAGCCCTCACGTATTGCAGTAGTATTGAACAGATTGAACGATTTTCGGGGAAACAATTTTGGAATTTTAATTTTTAGGAGAATCTGCACCCCTCGTTCGTGAATCGAACGGCCGAATTCGTAACTCAAGAAGTACCCCCAAAATGACCCCTGAGATGGCCTGGGTAAAAAAGGTTATCATTGACCTTTAGATGGAGGTGGTACACTTCGCCAGCGAGGAGGAGCTCAACTCCTCGCAGACAAGGTGTATACCTCCAGTGGGACTCGAACCCACTACCGCAGGCTTTGAAGACCGACGGCCAACCACTAGACCATTGTGACAACGTGATTGAAAAGATGTTGCGTATTGGACTACAGTACAGTAACGTATGAACACAAATGAAAAATCGGGTTAGACGTTCCCCCCCCCCAAAAAAAAGAAAAAGAGCGCGATGACAATCGAGATGCACGATGGACGAAATTTCAAAATGCATTTCCAAACGGTCGGTCGTCGCAGGTGCAATGCGCCCGATACATGCGGCCAACATGCGTGCACGATGCATGGTAACACCCATCGCATCACGGCAACGTACGGAAGGCCTCCTGGAAGCACGTTGACGTTCCAGCAGCCGCCGTACGTAGCCAGCAGAGGTGTAAACAAAGCCAGCAGAGGTGTAAGAAAAGCCAGCAGAGGTGTAAGAAAATTGTCAGTCAAAGAGTTGCACGCTGAGTATGTAGAAAGCTGCGAGCTGTTTGGCGTTGAGCATACGCACGAGGGCTTCGTTGACTACGTTGCGAAGGTGAGGGCAAAGGGGACACCTAGCGAGCCCAAAGGGATCGAGGAAACCCCATTGGCTTTCCTCGACAAAGGCAAGAAAAGGGCGAAGGAAGACGACGATGACGATGAGGAGGGAGGGGGGGAAGGGAGCAAAAAAAGGCGCAAGGGGGCTCGAAGCGCGTTCGAAGCTCAACTAATTAAAGCATGTCACGAGGAGTTTGGTACGTACTAAGCATGCGGCTTCGTTTACTTAACTTGGTTCCTTCGTTGCATGAAAAAATATTGATTTGGGAAGGGTTTGGGGAGAATTACTTGCAGAATTGCGCGTGAAGGACGGGCGTCTTGAGCCCCTACTTCACGTGCCGAAGCAAGAGTCCGCGGTGTCGAAGTACGTCACCGCGGTACAAAACCGCTGCAAGTGGGCGACCGCGCCCACTAACTCCTTCGTGCGGGCGAAAGCCCGTTCGATCGTGAACAACAATCGATATCTTTTGAAGTGCGGCCGGTGGGCGACCGACACGAAAACCGGAATGTGTACGTGGGTGGACCCCCAAAAGCTACATCCGTACACCACGTGTATGGAGGAGGGGGTCCCTACCACATGCCCGGTGCGGCAAATCGCCAAGAAGATGGAGGTGCTCAAAGCCCTCCCCGAATTCGAATTGGAGGAGGGGCCTAACAGCAAGGTGGAGTGCTTGCAAGGGGAGGCAAGACAGCGGCTGGGTACGTTCCCACCCTCTAATACACGTGACACACGCTCGCAGTATATGTGAAGCATGCCACAGCACACCTTGAGCATACTCAGCATACTTGTGCACCTTTCTGAAAGGTAGGGCAACAATATGCCTGCAATATGTATGTAGTATACCTGCAACATACCTGTAACATACCTGTAACATACTGTACACATACGACATAAAACTTACGGTTGATAGCATTTTTTGTTTGCAGTCGCCTATCTCTACGACCACAACGCCCCCGACAAGGACGACGAGGAGGAGGCTGACCGCCTGGAGGCGGATGCCAAGAAAAAGGAGGTGGAGGCCAAGGCCAAAAAAGCACCCGCCTCCGCATCCGCATCCGCAAAGGGCAAGGCCAAGGCCTCGGAGGGCCCCGCCTCCGCATCCGCAAAGGGCAAGGCCAAGGCGGCCGCGTCACCGGCCCCGTCACCGGCCAAGCCCGCCAAGCCCGCCAAGCCCGAAGCCCCCAATGTTGAAGACATCTTCAAGGTGGGGAAAGAGGTGGTGGTGTACGCGGGGGCTCAAACGGAGTACGAAGCGATGAAGAGTTCGCTCCGTCCCGACAAAGGCGGACTCGTGACGAACACCGGCCGATTGAAGGCCAACGTCGGGCTGTTCGCCGGGTTGGTGGTGGCGAATGCGGTTGGGGATATTCTCCCCAACCACATCATGGACGGCCCCGATTTCCCCCTCACCGAGGGGCTCATCGGTATCAAGGTGCGCACCAACCCTTTCAATATGTGCACAATATGTGTACAATATGTCTGTTATAGTACTGTAATAGTACTGTAATAGTACTGTAATAGTACTGTACTATATTTCCAATATTTGACACATGTATTTCGTTTGGTGGGGCTGCAGGTAACTGATATCCTCGACATGAAGATGCTTTGCAAAGAGAAGCCATATGCATATGTCCGCAGCGCCATCTCCTACATCATGAAGGAGGTGGACAAGCGCCTCCCGGAAGGGATGGACGCTAGCCACCGAGTGGGGAATCCCGGCTCGGAGGCGTCCCTCCTCTTGCAGAAGGCCTTCATGCGCGAGGGAAGAACAAAAATAAAAACCTTGTAGTGGACGTAGCCTACGTACGGCAGGGGGAGCATTTGTGAAACAAATTTGACAATTTGTAATTGTATTCAATATTAATTGTGTTCAATATGCCTCTCGTTGACATATGCAATAGGTCCACAACATACTTGCAGCATGTTGAATATGTCTGTGCAATATGCATGCAATAGGTCTTCAGTATATATCCAATATAGGCAACTTTTATTTCAATACATATGCAATATGTCCACAGTATATATACAGCATATTGAATTTGCATGTTCAATACGTATGCAATAGGTCCGCAGTATGTATCCAACATACTGTATGTTCCGTTTCAATACATATGCAATATGTCCGCAATATATATACAGCATATTGAATTTTCATGTTCAATACGTATGCAATAGGTCCGCAGTATGTATCCAACATACTAAATGTACCGTTTCAATACATATGCAATATGTCCGCAATATATATACAGCATATTGAATTTTCATGTTCAATACGTATGCAATAGGTCCGCAGTATGTATCCAACATACTAAATGTACCGTTTCAATACATATGCAATATGTCCGCAATATATATACAGCATATTGAATTTTCATGTTCAATATGTGTGCAATAGGTCCGCAGTATGTATCCAATATACTAAATGTACCGTTTCAATACATATTCAATAGGTCCACAATATATATACAACATATTGAATTTACATGTTCAATACGTATGCAATATGTCCGCAGTATGTACCCAACATACTGAATGTTCCGTTTCAATACATATTCAATAGGTCCACAATATATATACAACATATTGAGTTTACATGTTCAATACGTATGCAGTAGGTCCGCAGTGTGTATCCAACATATTGAATGTTGACTTACAATATGTATACAATATGTATACAATATGTATACAATATGTATACAATATGTGGGCAATATGTCTGCAACATGCCTTCATAGTGTTTGCGACATGCATGGTGCATGTCTCCAACCCTATACTACACATGTGTTGAAGGCATATTGAAATAACTCTCTGCATCAGAACTTCAATATGTCTCCAATACATGAGGGCTCACTGCAATACTATGTTGCACACATGTTGGAGCGCTTGCAGGCATATTGCACACATATTGTAACATTTTTTAGTGTATTGAACATTTATTGTCAATACGCGTGCAATATGCCTGCAATATGTGTTCAATACGATGTATTGCACGCGTCCAGAAACGTAGGGGACCTTTAGCTTAAGGTATATTCGACAATATACCCACTTTCTCCTCTTTTTTACACTGTTTTTTTCCTTAATATCTCGAACTGCATTGCAACATTAAAAACGTTCTACTGGACTGCTGGAGGTGAGCGAAATATGTTTCCCCACTGTCTTTGACTGCCTAAAATGATGAGCTTTTGTCCCGGGTCGATATCGCAACCAATGCGCGCAATATCGTCGATTTTTCCTATTTGTCGATCATTTCCAGTTTGTCGACGATTTTCAAATGACGAGGTACAGTACTCTCGTCCCCAGAGCTTATGGACGAAAATAAACATTTAGGGTTTGTAACTCTGTGGGGTCCATAGGTTTCTCCGAGCCTCTTCGATCAACTGTAACGTCGACCGCAGCGCAGCGGCCGCGCTCGGAGAAATTCTGGGGACAAGAGTAATCAGAAGACGGTGTCCACAGTATCGGTTGCTGAATTGCTTATCGATCCATTTTTAAGACCTCGTCCAGTGGGGGGCTCCGCCCCCCCACAGCCCCCCATTTCTTTCAACAGTTGTCAACATCGGGTCCTTTAATAATACATATCGATATCTCAAAATTATATACGATTTCTCGTATACAACACATAAGACTTGGAATTCCGAAGCGCGAAGCGATACCGATCTATCGATGAAATGTGCGCAAAATGGATATCGATTGAGACTTATCGTATGCCGCCACGAATATGTACCGATATATCGACATATCATAATATCGGCACCACCGATACAATGCAAGATCACCGATGAATATCGAATATGCAGTTACACAAAGAATGTCGAATAGCCTAAAGGGGGGTACTCTAACACGGTTGTATCACGATTGCCAAAATGAAATTACACATATAGAAATACAACGAGTACCACAGCACGAGCGGCGTCTCTAGCGGAGTGTTCCGTTCCGCGGCGACATTCATGCCACGAATAACCATGTCGCACCATGTCGCTATCTAACTTCTACAAGCACTGTTTGGCGCTCGAGCATCAGTCCGCCCTTGCTCACGACCACGACCGCGGCCACGCCCCGATCGTCCTTTGCCGACCTCGCCACGACTTGTGGACGTGCCTTCGTTAACTTCATTGGGGCGCCTATTGGCGATATCTCCGTTGCCCTCAGCACCGCCTCGTTGTCCTGGTTTGGCGATGGGGCGGGTTTTGTTTCGTGCAGACTTGCGCTTTAGGTGGAGGTTGTTTCCATTCACGACGAGTTTGCATATCAAATGCGTCCATCCATCTTTGGAGCTCGGGATCCGGTTTGAATTTCAGCAAATGAGATAAGGCGGGCTTTCCACCATCGGGTCCCGGTAATATATGAATGCATTCCGACTGCTTGACACGCGTCATTCCCAGATAAAAAGCTTGAAAGCATAACTTAAAGACGCCCTTCGGTGTCTGGCTGAGAATATTATCTTTTGCACGGTCTGTCCTTGGAATTTGTGAAAGGTCAAGGCGAAAGCCAAATCAACTCCGTGAGCTCGGAAGTATATCTTGCTCTTTTGGGAGGTGCGGTTCACGGTCAAATCATCTAGACGCTTGCCGATCTTAACGGGGAGTACTGTTAGATATATAGTTATTGTCTATTGGGCGCACCTTACGGTGGGTTTGCCCACCGTAAGAGACATTCGAAAACCGCATCGTTAGAGCTAGCATATTGTGCCAACTTGGGCAAACCCATGCTTTTCGACAGACCTTGGGGGTTATATTAGTGCGTGGACTTGAAAAAAGTACTTTACATACTGTATAGATGCGTCTAATATGCGTGCTAATACCAAGGGGTCAAGCGAAAAAACACCTCAAATCCTTACGGTGGGTTACCCAATTATTGCATCTTTGGGTAGATTTTGAATATGCCCATCACATTCGGAATGTACCTATCACAATATTTTCATGAACTATGGCCCATAACAAATGTTTCTTATACTTGGCGCCATTCGATATATCGAATATATCACTCTACACAAGTAACTTAAAAAAAAAAACAGAAAAAAAACATTTGCAATTTCAATGTTTTTCCATACTTAAGGGTAAAAATGACGATATTTTGTCTATACGGGGATATATATGCATGTTTCTCGCGAAGTATTGACTCAAGGTGGTAAAAATATATCAAACTTCACGAAATACACCCATGCGCACATTAGCATCGTGGATTAAACGTAGAAATCGGGCCACGTTTGTGTGCATTTGGGATCACGGCACCGAACGTGCCATCGGAGGTATATTGGGATGGATACCGCGGATATATCCGATCACAAGTACATGCCATTCGGCTTTGTCCAGTTAAACATGAATGTCTAGTTGTGAAATCACATATGATCGACCATATTTGAGACCATTCGATGTGCATTATGGAGTTAACAAACTACGCTATGGTTAATCCACCGTAAGGCGTTCCTGGCGTTCTTACGGTGGGTTACCCCACCTTGAGCCCAATAGACATTATGCTGTAATTTATAATTATATAGTCAGTGAGATAAACCCCGAGTTGAGGGTTACGATATCAGAACGGTAAAGGTGATTGATAAAAGTGAGATATACATAAATACCTAACGGGTGTTTCCCGTCTACTGGTGACGGTCACCCAGCCTACTCATAGGAAGTGACAAGTGACATATTGAGCTGTCAGTGTGTCACATCAAGCACACCACCTAGGGTGGTGACCGGAGCTAGTGGTGAAACGAAGCAACAAACTCCCTGCTCAACTTCAGGAGGAAACTGTAGCACAACTGGGGGCCTGCACTCTTAGTCAGGGCGGTCCCAGCTCACAGCAAAGACTGCCAGATACGATTGTTAAGTGCTAAAACCCTAAACACAGCTCAAATTCAAGGAGCTCTTCTGCACATCTAGAAAGCTAATCACTAGGTAATCTCTAGGCTGGCACGGTGGAAGCAACCTCAGCCACTGGAGGTTCCCGAAACTGGTCGGCCAGCTCGGAGCAGCGTGAGGGTGCAGTAGTTGCTGGCCCCCGGGGCATGTGGTAAATCATGCGTGGACGAAATTAATGAATCTCCGATGTCAATTGCCGAGCTCTCTAAGCTCGGTGCCTCGCCCTCAGACGAGTACGGCGGCGGTGAGTAAGGTGGTGATGTGATGGAAACACCGAGATGCTTCCAGTATAATTATATTGTTGATCAGACAATATAATTATATCGGGCAACAACCTCCCGACGAGATCCAGACGGGACTCGAACCTGCGCGCTCAAGGTGCAAGTCCAACACATAGCGCCCTACGTACGCCGTAGCGCTATGTCATCAGCAGTGATCTTTGGAGGCACGGCACCATATCGGCAGCTGCTGGCCCTCGATGTCGGACAGGATATTTATTTTGGCGCCCCCGATAGCGCGATGGTCGGTGAGTGCACTCGACCGTCTCCACAGTGCCGCCTCCGCAGTTCTAGAGTGATGATCAGATCTGATGACATAGCGCTACGGCGTAGGGCGCTATGTGTTGGACTTGCACCTTGAGCGCGCAGGTTCGAGTCCCGTCCGGATCTCGTCGGGAGGTTGTTGCCCGATATAATTATATTGTCTGATCAACAATATAATTATATTGGAAGCATTTCGGTGTTTCCATCATGATGAAGGCATCAAGTCAAGGTCCGGCTCCCAGGTCCCTGGCGGCAGTGGGATGATGCCGTAGAAGGTTTCCCAAGTGAATCCCTGACGCAGCTGACGATACCGCGCCTGTCTCCGCGGCGGGATGGCATCCGGTGTCACGGCACGGCTGTTATGGAACGGTAACAGTTGCGTGCAAGTTGCTAGTATTTGGTGGATGTATGAGTGCAGCAGTCTGGGGACCAGAAGTGCGTGCTTGAGCCCAATGCTCCTCATATACTCTAGTGCTCTCACGCGTCGCACGCGTTACCACCATCGGGTTGTGAACCCGAGAGCACTAGGTGAACTTGACGCATCGGCTAGACGATATAGCCATCGATGCTTGCATGTTGTTCAGTGCATGCTAGAAGCGAAGATGCGTCTTGATTGACAGAACGATTCAGTTCGTTCTTTTAAAGACGTATCTTGCTTCGCCATCTCGATGCCATATACTTGGCCTCTCGATGACAGATGTCACTCACCTTAGGTGGATGACAGACATTCTGACTGTACACGTCATAGTCGACCGTACTGACAATACTTGACGATTGTATGTCATTATGACACATGACATGACATGACATGACATGACATGACATGACATGACATGACATGACATGACATGACATGACATGACATGACATGACATGACATGACATGACATGATAGGTATGATAGGTATGACATGTATGACACATATGTCATCGGTCATATCCCTAACAGATCTCCCCTCTTGGAAGTGCTGTGACCTCACAATATAGGGTGCATACCTTTTGTATATGTCTTTGATGTCTTTGTTGTTGAGCTGACCAGTCTTCTTACACCAGTGAGGGTCCCTCAAGGCGTTTTAGGATATCGGGGGGAACTGAGTCCACTTTAAACCCTCACCTTACAGTTATTATGATGTAGCCCCCCTGTCGCATTGCGTTTCGTATTTCAGAGTGACGTTGCGTTTTGCGTTTCGTATTTTAGAGTGACGCTCAGGGAATCTCTGTCCGAGGTTTACGTTACGGAGAGATTTTGCGCTTGCCGATCGTTTCTTGTTTCCACGGCTTATAGTGCATCCACCCTTCCTTCCCTCCTGGAACTGCTATTGAGGATCGATGGTCGAATGGAGGTTTGTTTTAATGCAGTCGGAGATTGCGCTGCTTCGAGATATCGGAGGGTCTCTCTATGAGTCCGCTTTAAATCCTCACCCAAATGCAGACTCTTTTTTTGGTCCAGTGTGTTACGCTATTTCCGAAAGCCAGTTGGTCTTGTCGGCAAACCACACTAATGTGAATTTGTTTTAGCCATGTGTGTCAAGCACGACTCGGGATCACAACTCCATCTACCTCAGAACATTCCGGCAGTTCATAATGACTGGCCGTAAGAACCGAATGACAAACCACGGTCCGGCAAAGGCGGTATAGCAGCTTTTTATCCACAGATATTGTACTCGCTTTTTTTTTTCTCGTATCTGTGCAAGGGTATGATTTATACACAAGGCTCACTACACCTCAGCAAGGAAGGATCAATTTCCTGCTCCTACAACATAATGATACAACATTAAGTGCAGGGTATATAGATGATTGACATGTATTAGTATATATTACAAGAAGTAAGGGCAATAGGCTTAACATATTGTTTAGCCTTCATAGGCAGCTATCATGCCTGCTGCATTGGTCAGCTCTGTGGCTTTGACCCAGGTGTCATGTTCAGGGCCGTAGCCTGCATATCGCACTAAATAGTACTTGACATCTCTAGTAATCTTATCTGAGAGAATGTGTGATATCTCAAATAATGGTTGCCCTTCTTCGGTGATCATCTGTGCTTCTGTGGCAGAGGCAAAGGTGCTTGGATTGAGTCATTGTATAACTCTAATCTGGATACAGGCTGAACCGGATGGATACGAATGCCGAGATCTCCGAAATCTAGCTCATATGCACGTCCATGGCTGACAACTTTGGATATGGTAAACGGCCCGATATACGGCTGCTTAAAGTGTCTGCCTGCCTCTGTCAAACCAATCCATTGGATAAACTCAGTCCGTAAAAGAACTTTTTGCCCTAGTGCATATTGTCGGGGCATGTGAGTCTTACTGAATTTGGCTCGATTGATTTCTGCTGCTCGGCTAATATTGTCTACCGCATTGGCATGAACAGCCGAGTACTTGTCAAAGTGATCTCGAATAGCATTATGTATTGGAACAGGAGCTTCTGGCGGAATGGTGATTGCCAGATCATGCGGCGAAAGTGGCTGCGCCATGGAGTCGAGATAAAAAGGTGTGTAACCAGTTGTAGCAGAAACTGTGTTGTTGATTGCAAACTCCACCAGAGGCAACTTGTCCTCCCACGAATTGGCAGAAGTATCATTGCAACAACGCCTGAGGAAAAAAATACTTTCTAATCAGTAGTTATAAACCGGAGGTTGGTGAATCATGCATCAAACAAAATGTAAAATACCTGAGGATGTCCTCAATGAAGGCATGGCTCCGCTCATTGCTTGCATTCGACTGTGGATGGTGTGAAGATGTCATAGACAATCTCGTCCCAGTAGACTTCCACAGTGTTTGCCAGAATGAAGAAGTAAATCTGGGATTTCGATCTGATATGATGTTCCTCGGAAGACCATGGAGCTTGAAGATATGCTGCATATATATGGCAGCAGTGTGCTGAGCAGTCCAGGTCATGTTGAATGGAATGAGATGGCAGCGATGAGTGAATTGGCACATTACCACAAATATATTGTCGTGCCCATTGGTGGTGAAAGGCAGATCAGTAATCCAGTCAAGTGATACATCAAGCCATTTTGTCGTAGGCACACAATAGCGAATATGTGCCTGCCCATAAGGTTTGTGTCTCCTCGTTTTCTGGCGTTGGCACACGGGGCACTCCCGAATGTATTGGATTCCCTACATTCTGGGAAAATCAGAAGACGTCTAGAAGACGTCTTCTGAACGTCTTATAGACATCTTCGTAGACATGATGTCTTCTGGTTTCCAGAAGACGTCTTCGGGGTGGAAACGTCTTCTGGAAACCAGAAGACACTCTTCGGGGAAGACGTACCGAAGATGTGCGGAATGCCTTCCGGATTTCGGAAGACATCTTCCCGGAAGACATACAAAGGACAGTCTTCTCGGAAGATACACGGAAGATGTTCTGAATGTCTTCTTGACCAGAATATATTCTGACATGTGTTATCGACACATATGTGATGATTATGCAATTTGGCCACATAGCTACTTCATACCACACGTACACTCATCGCGTAATCACAGAAGACATTCAGAAGGCGCACGGAAGACATGCAGAAGACATTCCAGGTATCTTCCTAACAGCTTCAGGGTTGTCATCATGCTCTGTTGCTATGATACATAATATACGGCTAAGTTAATTGATAGGTTTATCTACATATACATGTACGATTGCATCTATTCAACATACAGACCACTAAGTACGATGCCCGGCGTATTATCATGATCGCCTCTTGCGTCTTGCACCTTTCGGTCGTGAACCATCATCATCGTCGATGCACTCGAAAAAGTCAGCCTTTAAATCAAATACCACCGCCGTCTTCATCACAGGATGTTTCTTGAATACAACTTGGTGCTCAATTTGAGCCGCCAGGATGAATGGATCAGTAGTGTCCCAAGGTGTCTCGGGATCATCCGCCGGGTCGTATGTGTACACCACCTTTGCGGTATTGTCCGGCCCGTACTTCGAGTTTAGCTTGGCAAACCGTTTTGTCGTCGCTTTGTTGAATTCAGGGAACCACTTTCCCTTCACAAGAATGTACCAGTCACCAGAACACCGAACTGTTCTGCTGGAACGGTGTCACCTAACAGAGATCCGAACCTCTTCGTTGGTTTTGAAATATTCCTCGGATCCCCTTTGTTGTCGTTTGTGTGTGAACTCCTATGTGATGGCACCAGGCTCGCGCGCGGAGTGACACGGCAGCCATAGGCTCAGTGCACTTCAGGCCAGCTTGTGCATGCCTGACATGGGTTTTCAAACTTTGTAGCAGATTGGGTCAGCAACTTTTGTTGAGTGTGCTTCTGTTGTGACTCTTCATCACGGGTACAGTGCTTCGCAGCCATGGCGCCTGAGACGCCAGTTTTGCGCAGTTCTGCGACCTTTCAGTGCCATGCCAACTGCGACACCTGCTTTCGGCCCTTCCAGCCATGCCTCCGGGCCAAAGCGGCTGTGCTCCTTTCCTTGCTTTTTCGGGTTGGGGGAGGCTCTGTATGGCTTGGTGTGCAGGTCCGCGAAAACAACTTCACTGGTGGGTAGCAGCCCACAACAGACGCACGTCACCCTCAAGCTCGCAGCCCACCGGCAGCAGCGACCTGCCGGCTCCGCAAGCGCGCTCTTCCCTACTCACTCTTAAACTCCCCTTGTCTCCATTTCCCTGACTCCTGACTCCTGCCCTCACATGAAAAGCCTGACAAAGGCGCGTGCGGCCTGAAAGGCGCGTGCGGCCCGAAAGGCGCGTTCCGCCTGAAAGGCGCGCTCTGCCTGAAAGGCGCATTCGCCCGGAAAGGTGCGTTCGCCCGGAAAGACGCGTTCGCCTGAGATGCTCGATTCGCTGCAATGCGCCTGTTGCCTAAAACACGTGTATCGCCCGAGACGCGCGCACCGCCCGTCCCGCCCGACATTTCGCTGAAGTTCGCACCTCACCTGAAATGCTCGTTTCGCTGCCAAGTTCGCACCTCGCCTGAAATGCTCATTTCGCTGCAAAGTTCGCACCTCGCGTGAAATGCTCATTTCGCTGCCAAGTTCTGCACCTCGCCCGAAATGCTCGTTTCGCCGCAAAGTTCCCACCTCGCGTGAAATGTTCGGCTTACGCCAAGTTCGCACCTCGCGTGAAATTATCGTTTCGCTGCTCGCACCTCGCGTGAAATGCTGTTTCGTCGCAAAGTTCGCACCTCGCCTCGAAATGCTCGTTTCGTCAGCAGTTCGCACTCGCCTCAAATGCTCGTTTCGCTGCAAAGTTCGCACCTCGCCATAAATGCTCGTTTCACTGCAAAGTTCGCACCTCGCCTGAAATGCCCGATTCGCTGCAATGCGCCTGCCGCCTGAAACACGTGTATCGCCCGAAACGCTCGTCTCGCCTGAATGGCGCGCATCGCCTGAACGACACACACCGTCTGAAAGGCGCGTTTCGCCCAGATGGCGCACATCACCAGAATGGCGCGCATCACCAGGATAGCGCGTGCTGCCTGAAAGGCATGTTTGCCTGAAAGGAGCGCTTCGCGCGAAATGTGCGCATCGCCTGAAATGCTCGGTTTGCTGCAATGCGCCTGTTGCCTGAAACACGTGTATCACCCGAGACGCGCACACCGCTTGTTCCGCCCGACATCACCTGAAGTTCACACCTCGCCGGAATAAGCGCTCGTTTCACTGCAACGCGCCCGTTGCCTGAAACACGTACATCGCCCGAGACGCGCGCACCGCCTGTTTCGCACAACGACACCCGAAGTTCACAGTTCGCTTGGAACCAGGGTATCGACGACATGCATGCCTCGCCGGAATGGCGAGCATCGCCTGAATGTCGCACAGCGCCAGGCCAGCGCGCATTACCTGAAAGGCGCAGTTCACGCAGTCCGAGTTGCATTTATCGCCCGAAGCTTGCACATCGCTTACAGCGTGCGTATCAGTAGGGCGCATGTGTCACCGGAAGTGCTCGTGTCACCCGAAGCGCACACGCCGCCAGGAATACGCATAACGCCTGAAACGCGTACGTCATCGGAAATGCGTAATTTGCCTGAAAGGCGCGCTTCGCCCGAAATGTGCACATCACATTGAGTGCTCGTTTCGCTGCAATGCGCATCTGCCGGAAACACCTGTGTCGCCCGAAATGCGCGTTCCGCCCTGCGCCCGGAAAGGACGCGTTCGCCTGAAATGCGCGTATCGACTGAAACGCTTGAGTCGCCTGGAGCGCACACACCACCTGTAACGCGCGCTCGCCTGTAACACGTGCATCGCCTGAGATGCGCAATCCGCCCGAAATGCGCGGATCGCCTCAAGTGAGCGTATCGATTACACGCATGCATCGCCTAACTAGCACGCATCACCTGAAATGTTGTGCTCGTGTCACTGCAATGCCCGCTCGCCTTGAAAGAAACGGCCCGCTCGCCTGACTGACGTGCTCCACCTGGACAGCGCGTTTCACCAGCATCATCATCAACGCATCCCTATTCAGTCATCATCAGTCATCACCAGTCATTATCAGTCACAGCAGTCATGACCAGCATCATCATCAGCGCATCACTATAGAGTCAGCGCCAGCATCATCATCGGCGCATCTCTTTCCAGTCATCATCATCATCATCAGTCATATTAGTCATCATCAGCCATCATCAGCCATCCTTAGTCATCACCAGTCATATCAGTCATCATCAGCGCAGCGCTTTTCAGCACTTTGCTCCACGTGACAGTGGAGCAACCACTCCTGAAGATTTCAGGACGACCGCGTGAAAGTGGTCCCAACAGACAGCCGCGTGACGTGGCCAAGAATTCCACGCGACAGTTGGAACACCACTCCTGAAGATTTTAGGACGACCGCGTGACAAAGGTCCCAACAGACAGCCGCGTGACAAGCGTCAAGAATTCCACGTGACAAGGAACACCACTCGGAAGATTTCAGACGACCAGTGACGGGTCCCAACAATGACAGCCGCGTGGCGCGACCAAGAATTCCACGTGACAGTGGAACGCCACTCCCTGAAGATTTCAGGACGACCGCGTGACAGTGGTCCCAACAGACAGCCGCGTGACAGTGGCCAAGAATTCCACGTGACAGTGGAACACCACTCCTGAAGATTTCAGGACGACCGCGTGACAGTGGTCCCAACAGACAGCCGCGTGACAGTGGCCAAGACTTCCACGTGACAGTGGAGCAACCACTTGAATATTTCAGGACGACCGCGTGACAGTGGTCCCAACAGACAGCCGCGTGACAGTGGCCAAGAATTCCACGTGACAGTGGAACACCACTCCTGAAGATCTCATGGCTACTGCCCAAATTCATGGTCCTACCACAAGGACCAATTGCGGTTTCGATCACTAAATCGACTATTTGAGGCACAGGCAATATTTGCACATGATATTTATGAGTTAAATGAATTTTATTTCTTATATCGGCGGCCCCCATGAGACTTTAGGTGTGTGGTTGAACGACACGCTTTAGGGGTGTAATTTCACCAAAAGCTTGAAGAAAATGGTGGTCCTACCACAAGGACCACCGTTATTTTGAGTATTAGGAGCCACATGGGGGGCTCACGGTGAAGCTCGTGGTTATAAATCTTGAGTTTATGACCAAATAATATAACTGAATCGGTTACTTCGCACCCTCATCATCATTTCCGCTCTATTTCAGCATGGCGCATGTTCAACGCAATGCAAATTCCGAATTTAGTGAATTTTGGACTTTAGAAATTGGCATTCATCCATTCTAAAATGTACACGCCAGTCGAAAAATAAGATATTTGGATGATGTTAGACTTTCAGAAATTCGCAATACATCTATACTTGAAGATTTAATGTGCCGCACACACCAACCTTGCGATATATGCCCTCTAGCAAGCAATTATGATGGCTGGCTGGTCAGCTCGCGTGACCACTGTTTTAGGGGGGAAACCAACGAGCCAATATATTAGAGGGAACCCAACGAGCCAACGAGCCAATATATGCATTCCAACCGGGCCTACCGCCCAAATATGATTGGGACATATGTATAGATTCAATTTGATGGTATCCGCGCAGGTGTAGTGTTGATATATGATTGGTAAATAATGATTGAAGATGAGTCACTAATTTGCCACACTTTGAATGTTCCAAAAAATCCGGTTTGAAATTTTTGAGTGTAGAGGTTTGAAATGCGTTCGTCATGGATATATGGGATGGATATAGGTCAAACCAGCGTTCAAAAAAAAAATATAGGACCTATATATACCACTTTTCATTGGTTAGACACCACAAATCACGGGAGATGGCCAATTAAATTATCGGAACAATGGTCCTCGTGGTAGGACCAAGTCGTCGATTTGGTCCTACCACAAGGACTGCGGGGCAGTAGCCATTCAGGACGACCGCGTGACAGTGGTCCCAACAGACAGCCGCGTGACAGTGGCCAAGAATTCCACGTGACAGTGGAACACCACTCCTGAAGATTTCAGGACGACCGCGTGACAGTGGTCCCAACAGCCAGCCGCGTGGCGATGACCAAGAATTCCCACGTGGCTTGATGGAGACACCACTCTGAAGATTTCAGGACGACCGCGTGACAGTGGTCAAAGCAGAACGACCGCGTGGCAGTGGCCGTTCACGTGACAGTGGAGCAACCACTCCTGAAAGGCAACGACCGGGTGCTGGAGACTGACGCGATTCTGATTGTTGACGGTACGGGCAATACGGCAATAGCGATTACAACACGTTCCCTTCACCGCATGCCTCACAACTCTCGGCCACCAACCCCCAAGAACAAAAAAAAATGTCAGTCTCACGTCTTCCTCACAGATTCCTCAAGACTGGGGGGGGAAAGTACAGTATTGACACAATCGCCCACCCAACCCCTTCCATCAATCTACATTCCCATATCATCACGCCTCCCGCACTCAAAACAATGCCGACGTCATCTCCCACTTCCCGCAACCAGGAGATTGTCCCACGCAGCCTTCAGATCACCCCGCACCCAACAAATCAGTACCACAGCTCTCCACGTACACCATGCAGCAATTTGCCACAAACTACGACGTCGCTTTCTACACCGACAGCCGGGGGGGGGAGGGTATCATTTCAAAAATTTCCTCCTCTCCAGACACCAAAACCACAATCGCGGTCGTCTCACTGCCACATACGTTCCGCTCTCAACTACACAATCAACGCGCCTGCCGCCGTAGACAAAGCTAAGCCATTCGAGTTCAGCGTTGCATCAACAGCTGCATGTATGTACATCGAGGTCTACGTTGTTGTCACCCACGCACTCAGCCGCGCATCGCAGACCGATGTCGGCTGCAAGGGCGCACACCTGTACCTCGGCAGCCGCATGACTGGACATCGAGAACTACGCCCCCATCACTCGCGCACTCAGCCGCGTACCGCAGACCGACGTCGTCTGCCAGCACGCACGTCCGTATCTCGGCAACCACGTAGCTGTACATCGAGAGATGCGTCGTCATCACTCACGCGCTCAGCCGCGCGCCGCAGACCGACGTCGTCTGCAAGCTCGCACGTCTGAACCGCAACGGCCACATGTCACCTACATCGAGAACTGCGACCTTATCCCTCACGCACTCAGCCGCGCGCCGCAGACCGATGTCGCCTGCCGGTGCGCACATCCGTATCTCAGCGACCACATAGTTGTACATCGAGAGGTGCGTCGTCATCACTCACGCACTCAGCCACACACCGCAGACCGACGTCGTATGCCAGCTCGCGCATCCGTATCTCAGCGGCCGCATCTCACCCACATTGAGA
>LGRX02024979.1:46988-92847 GCA_001247695.2 Cymbomonas tetramitiformis | reverse complement strand
GCTACTGCCCGAGCAGTGCCACGTGGCCCGATTGGGCCTCGGCTAACCGCCAGAGCTTTGCGGAAGTGCTCAAAACAGATTCAACAGCTTTGTGAATCAGTTTTCTCACTTCGAGCCCACACGTGCCAAAAGCACGGTTTAGCTCTTTGAGATTGTTGTGTTCGCCGCCATGCTTACTGCCTTCTTCCTCTTCTTCCGGAAGGACAACGTGTCGGTGGAGAAGGCGGACGCCTGGAACCTGAGAGGTCACCTGGTCCGCTCCGACGTGTTCTTCCCGGGGTGGGATGAGGGGGGCCGCCAGGTTGACATCAGAGTGAGGCACTCTAAGACCATCCAGGCAGGTGAGCGCTACGACACCGCGCGGGTGGTGGGGGTCCCTGACTCCCCCATCTGTGTTGTTTTGGCACTCGGGAGGGTTGGCAGTTGCCTAACCTCGGCCGGGATAGGCTCTTGTTCTACATTGAGGACGCCAAGGGCCGCTTGAAGCCCTTAACACACTCAGTGTTCGTGGCCGGCTACCGCAAGTTGGCTGCACGGGCGGGCCTTGACCCGGCCGCCTTCTCCGGCCACTCTTTCCGCCGCGGGGGGGGCACTGCAGCTTTTAAGCTGCAAATCCAGGACGCCCTGATTCAGGCCCACGGTGACTGGGCCTCCGAGTGCTACAAGCTGTACTGCGACATGGACGCCGCACAGCAGCTGATCCTCCCCTCGGCAATGGCTTCTGGCGCTGCAGCTGCCACCCGCGCCTTCGAGGGGCGAGCCTGATCGGTACGCGCCCTCTCCCTCCCGGCCCTCCCGCCCCTCTCTCTCTCTCTCTCTTGCCGATGGGTTGGGTGTTGTGGTCTCAGTTGCAGTGCTTCCCTAGCAGCAGGAACCTAGGCCCATAGCCAGTGTACTCCGGTGTCTAGTTACGCCCTGTTGTGGGCTGTTGAGCTGCGTCATTAGGGGGTCCCTAGCAGCAAAGACCTAGACTCACTGCCGGTGTACTCCGGTGTCTAGTTAGGCCCTGTTGTGGGCTGAGGGCTGTGTCACGGGACTTGGACTAGGAGCCTCGTGGGCGCCGCTAGGTGCCTGCTCCTAGTTGGGTGAGAGGAAGCTTCTTTGCCCCCCAGGTTTTGGCTGAAGCCGAGCTGGAGCCCCGCAGCTGCGTAGCAGCTGCTCAGAAGCTTCCTTGTGTCACCACTGCAGAGAGCCACATTTCTGACACTTGGCTAGATGTGAGATTGAGAGATCGAGACTTGAGATTCCTTCGGTACAGAGACACAGAGACATGGGACCCCTGTATGATGTCTGGCTAGCAGACCTAGCGTCACCAGTAGTACCGGAACACATCATAGCGGCCGGTATATCAATATTTGATTTGAATAAAATATTGCTTGTCCCACCTGTGTTGTTGATTGTACTGTGTGTGTGCGGACTTGCTATCTGGCAGGAATAAGCAAGTTTGGGAGACTGTATCATACAAACTCAGCTGCCTCTGCAGACGAGTGAGAGCCTTGTAAGAGCATTGATCACCTGGATGACATCTGTCTCGGTGCTGGAGCCCATTGAGTCGCGGATCAGCGAGCCGTACACCAGCAACACAAAAATGACGGCAGCCCAAGCTGCCAACAGCAGCAGGTAGGCGAGTTGCGTGACCAGGCTGTCCATCTCATGGCGCACCTGCTGGAGGACATTCTCTCCTCGTCCCTGCGCCGACGGTGCCCTCCAGTCTCCATTGTCATCAGAGTCATCATTGCTATCGTCTTCATGCTTGTGATGTGCGCCTGAACGTTTCCTGTGGGGTTGATAGGTGCTATATGATCTCCTATGTTGGTCAACCCATCTCTATGTTGGGCGACCCATCCCTCGCTGTGCGATCTCCACCACTGGCCGCATCAATGGTCGCCCAAAGAACTGTACGTTGCCACTAAGTCATAGTGCCATTCAGCACGGTGGATCAGTACAGAACGAATCTGATGGTGGTCATGGTGATCATTGGCTCTTTGCTATCAGGGGAATCTCTGCACTCGACAGTGCAGGAAAAGTAAGCAAACGCTTTGGAATGTGGCGTGGCATTGCTATACACCAGGCTGGACTGTGAATTGCAACGAGCGGTGGTCTTTGAGAAGATAGGCTAGAAATAGCGAGCGGCTTGCTTCTTAAATCAAGCTCATAATTTAGAATAGTCGTCTCCCTGCGGTTTAAAAAGCTGGTTGCGCACAATGTGGCGGCTAGCTTCTTAGAGCCTGCGTTCTCATATTATGCCGGGGTGTACTCTCAGCAAGTACGACGAGCGCAAGCTGAGGCGAAGTTTAAGCCATACAGTGCCGTGCACTAGGGACTTGCTCTGCGATGCACCAGGGCTAACCTTGAATTGAGAGGTGGCACCAACAGGGAAGTAGGATGATCCTTTTTGTTGAACGATTAAGATTGAGCCATATGTTTAGAGTGATTGGCTCGCGATTGAGATTTTGCCTTATCGAGGTCCGTATTCAAGCTGCATTCCAGTACCGGCTTCAGGTGCGGACTGTGAGAAGATCATATCTGCTGATTTGACACAATTTAAGGCAGCGGCAGCACGTGCAAATAATTGGGGATATGATTTGAAACAATTTCCGAAGTACAGGGGATGAATTTCTGGCCTCCAAAAATCGAGCCCGGCGTTCGACGAGGGGCTGTGAATTTGTTGTGGATTTTTCACGGGGGGATTTCTCAAAGCAGCACGGAGAGGAATTCGCCAGTTTGACTTTCCTGTGCTTTGATTGGAACCAGACGAGTTTCAGACAGAGACACTCGCTTGTTTGATTCGTCAGTGTGCCATAGTGGAGCTAAGACACAGATGCTCGGAGTTTGCACAAAGCGACACGAGCCTTCCAAGCTGCAGCGTCCCTTGGCCTGTGAAGAAGAAAGGACAGTCGCAGCTTTTTTGGATAAGCTGCGACGGTTGTTTCACTTCATTCTGCAAGAACTTCAGGCTCTGAGTCCACCACTTGAAAGAATTCCTCCCACCCGCCCGCCTGGGAGGAAGGAACTTGCAGGTGCCGTGAGGCCCTGCAGTTGGGCTGACTCTTCAGCAACCCCGGTCGCAACCACCTTCTTAGAACTCCTTGAAGTCTAAAGTGAAAACAAATCTCACCAGAAATCGGTCCTCTCAGGAGAGCACTATCTTCCTGAGATACCAGGTAGTGGTCGGAACAGCTAAGAGATCTTCTGCACCAGTGGTAGAGGATGCGAAGGAGGTGCGGCTCCCCGGCATAGAAGGGGTTCTAGTGCACCTGACGTAGAAGGCGGTCCTCGTTCAAGTACCACTTCAGCTCGAGCTCTTGCAATGCTTTGCGTGGCTCTGTCTTCATCACCCTGGACAACCGCCGCCAGATCGAGGCCAGATCATCCGCTACGATTGCATGAGATGCCCGAGATTGTGTGTACCACCTGCTCCCCCGCTTGCTGCATGACCTGGCGACTCGGGCGCAGCCAGTCAAAGAAAGCGGCACAGAAGCATAGGCTGTGATTGGGCAGAGACCCGCTCCAAGCACTTGCGTCTTGTTAGATGAAGGTTCAGGAGGGTGAGACGAGGCACACCAGATTTTAAAGAGGAGCCATGCGATGGCGTAAAGTAGACGGCATCCTTTGACGAGCGGGCGCATGAGCTTAGCAAGCAGCAGCGGTATCTGATCAAGGAGGACCAGGAGTGGTTGCAGGTAGTAGGAAATGGCGCGACTGAGGCGTTGCTGGTCAAAAATCAATGTGTAGAAGATGAAGATGCCGCGCTCGAGGAGCATCACGAAGCTGTTGCCCATATACTTGCTTACCTTCTTCCCGAGCCCCGTATCCCAGTGTTCAAGTACCTGGCCCCATCCTCAGCACGCCGGGTGGGCCAAATGCATTGCCAGTAATCGACGTGATGACGCTGTTCGATGAATGTACTTCGTATGCGCATGTATTCGCGGCTTGCATGACAACCAGGAGAAAGAGCACTTCCTTGCATATATGATAGCAGGCATTCCAGCACGCAAGAGACAAGAACTATTCGTGAAGTGTGTATATGGCGGGTGGGGGTTGTCAAAGGGGGTAGAGGGTGGTGCATGGAGGGGGCGTGGGGGCAGTGCGCATACTCGAGATGTGCCTCCGGAACGGAAGAGTACGCCTAAGAACAGTCGAATGGGCGTCACGATCAGCAGGACATACAGTGCCATCCACAGCTTGTGAGTCCTCGTATTCTGTGGCCGCCGCCGTCCAACGCGGCCCCGATGAGCATCTGCCCAACTCAGATACTTGAAAGCCGGTGATCAGCACAGAAGTGCTGACAGGAGCGGTGGACTACGTCCTCAAATGGAGGCTCTTTCTCGACACCAAAAGGCCAGTGCCTGCGCTGGGGGAGGCAGGGGAGTCGCAGGCGGGGCTCATGGGGAGAGACGTTGAGGCTCCTGCCGGCTTGCTTGCAGATCACATGGGTGCCACAGAAAGCGTGTGTCCAGGGTGAGAAAGGAACACGCTCGAGAGGAGGGGGAGGAAGCGCGCAGGGGTGGGGGGCGCACAGGGGTGAGGAAGGAGCGTGGAGGAGGGGAGGGGAGGGAGCGTGCAGAGGGGAGGAGGAGGGGAGGGCGCAGGCGGGGAGGGGGAGGAGCGCAGACGGGGAGGGGAGGGAGCGGGAAGGGGGAGGGAGCAGCACCTGTGGGAATGCGGTGCACTGGTAGCCCTCAGGGAGGTACACCTCGTGCAGCGGACAGTGGAAGTCGACGCAAGCGAAGGGCTCGCCCTCCATCAGATCTATGCACTTCTCCACACATAAGTCGTTGAGATCGGTCTCGCCGTTACACACCATCTGCCTGAACTCCCCACAGCAAATGGACGCCTGCACCCGGCTCCAGATTCCCTCACGCTCCCACCCTCAGTGCACAGCGGCTTAGATGCCAGAAACCACGGGCCGTGAACGGCTGGTTTGGGCGGCAGATCTGGTGGAGAGTAACAAGGAAAGAGGCACCGTGGCCCAAGTAACAATGGGTCGCATGTGGATTTCAGAAGAGCTGGCACATCCATCCTCTGTGGAGAAGACAGGACTCTCAAAGCATCTTAAGAACAAATGCCGAAGGAGACTGAAAAATGAACAGCTGAAACTCTTCACGGTGGTCGAACATGGACTTCCTCGGATGGGCACTTCTGTGGTGCCGGAGTCACTCCACTGATAGCCCTGGCTTCCACATGAGGTTTTGTTCTGCCCAGCAAGAAGCGCAATCACCGCTGCTGAAATTACTGCACAAGGCCTTGTAGGCGCAACCAAGCTAAGGCACAGCCACAGCCAGCCAGCCACACCCTATGAGCTAGGGGCAGGGCAAGTTAAGCAAGGTGCGCAACAGCATATGGATGGCAGGCGACTGCAGGATGACGCGGCAGGGGTGTGCAAAAGTCGGCCAGCTAGAATCGCAAGCCGACAAGGGGGCCAGGAGGGGGTGCTCGCTGGCGAGGTCTGATAAAACAAATCAACAAGTGGCAGCTGCAGCTGCAGCTGGGCAAAAAAGCGTCTAGAAGGGCCTTGAGCCAGGCGTGCAAAGGGCCTCTGAGGGGCTTTGAGAAGGGCCTCGAAACGGGCGCGCAAAGGACCTCTGAGGGGCTTTGAGAAGGGCCTCGAAACGGGCGCGCATAGGGCCTCTGAAAGGCTTTGAGAAGGGCCTCTGAGGAGCTTTGAGAAGGGCCTCGAGACGGGCGCGCAAAGGTCCTCTGAGGGGCTTTGAGAAGGGCCTCGCAGGGGCTTTGAAAAGGGCCTCTGAGGGGCTTTGAGAAGGGCCTCGGAGGGGCTTTGAGAAGGGCCTCGAGACGGGCACGCAAAGAGCTTCTGAGGAGCTTTGAGAAGGGCACTCGCCTTCGAGTAGAAGAAGCCGAAGCATGCAGTGAGCATCAAGAGAATGGTGGTGAACTCGGTTAGGATACGCTGGGCTCGAGTGAAGGGTTCGGATTTCCCAACCATTGCAATGCGAATCCATGAGTGACCTCTCATCGATTTCAGAAACAGCACCTGTTCCCACTCCCGACAGCTTGTGATGGCACCATCCAGAGACACCCACCACATCCTTCGCAGGCAACGCAAGAATGGAGCACGCTCCGTGAGAGTGGACTGTCCTTGCAAGGAAAGGAGGCGGGCGACATGCACCCAATCAGGGCAAGAAACCCAGGGATTTCTTGTTGCGTTAAGGAATGAACATGCAGATGGAGCACTGCTTGTTGTATCCGAGGGAACAAGGGGGGCAGGCAGCTGCCTTCTGGAGGAAAGAAATTGGGGACAGCCTTCAGGGTGACACCGAATTCCCTGATTACACCGGAGGTCGTCCGGAGAAGCATGTATCGGAGCCGTGCATGTCTCGTAGGCGCAGATGGAGGTCTTATCTCTTAGATGCACAGTGCGCCACCAGGCTTCGGAGCGCTGCGCACCTTGAGGTACTGAAGGACCTCATCACGGCGTTCCCAGGCTGTGAGGGGGGGCTCCATCATATGCAGAGGAGCAGTTGCCACGTAGGACTGCTGCGCTTCCACGCACCACTTGAGCGCCTTGATCACTTCGGTGCGCTCGTGCGTCCACTTTGCCACCGCGTCGGCAGCAGCCTGCTTCACTTCTGCGATGGACTGGGCGCTCAGCCTTGCCTGGCAGGCGCACAGTGGGAGAGGTGGGGGGCATCACATCTCAGAGAGATTCGGAGCAACCCTTATGAGGCGGGCCCGTGCAGTCTGCCCTGCCCTGGGAGGCTTAGCCCACAAAGATCTTCCACCCTCTCCAGCCTCCCCTTTGGGGGTCCCGACAAGAGGGCTGCGCACCTCACGAAAGGCGTGCTTGGTGTACTGCATTGCAATACTCGCCATGGTTTTTCGACTGTGGGGAGGGTCAAGTGGGTTGATAACCCATCCAAATGGGAGGGTATTCAGTCGCGCCACTACGCACAACGTGGCCCAAAGGGTGTATGCATCCTCGTCTGCACCCGCACTCCCTACTTCCTCAGTCCGCCGTCAGTCATGGCACAACCCATGGGCAGCCCATCCGCAAGCAGACGGCGGCATCTGGGGCCATGCCGCATCCTCTCTGAGCGGGGTCTCTGCTCTAGACACTCCTTCTGTATAGGTGTACACATTGAGTGGCAGATTGGGCGTGGCGAGGTGGGTATGCCTGAGTTGCACATGGCGAAGAGACAGTCTGGGGTGGAGTCCTCCATGTCGCCTGTCTGCAAGTGACCTGCACTTCGCCACGCTCCCACAATCATGGCCTCCCTTTGCCTTCCAAATTGCGCCTCATTTGTCAATCCACGGCGCTCCTCCCTCTGTAAATATCTGTGCGGCACTCAGTGTCAGCTGCAGACATGAGGGCTGTGCTATAGCTCGGCCTGCCCGAGCCCCCCACAATGCCTTAAAAGTGATTATCTGCGCGGAAGTTGGAGGCTCGTCGTGGCTGTACGGGGTGAGGTCGGTCAGGAGAGAGGGGGGCTGCGAGAGCAGAGGGGTGAGGAGGTGTGTGTATGCGCGGATGGAGGGAGGGTCGCTGGTATACCCGTTGGGTCCGAGTTGATGATGTCGGTGGTGTCACCAGCGGCGAGGGTTGTCGCGAGGGCTGGTGACAGGGAGAAGGAGCCGTCGTGGTTCTGCAGGAAAATGAGGTTCCATATGATGCAGCGGTAGAACCAGCCTGTGCGGCGGTGGATTGTGCCCATCATCGTCCGGAATACGTCGAGGTACCATTTGAACGTCTGTCCCTCGATCTCCCAATCGACCTGGGCCAGCCTCTTCACCTCGGCTGCCAGCTGTCTCCCGATCCGCGCCTTCCGCCCGTTCAAACGCGAAGATAGACCGTCTGATGCAATTGACAGGTGCCTGCCCAAGATCAAAAGAAAAAGGACATGCATGCGCCCTGCTCGGATCATTTTTCAAGACACGAAATGATGCACAGGGCGTGCGTGTCGCAAATGTTGTGACTGTCCCGAAAACCGAAGCTGAATTCACTTGCGCTGTGCGACGTTGTCATCGGAGTTTGGGACTCGATCTAGGGGCCAATAACACAAACACCAACCACGGCGAGTTCGGGCATTCATCATGTAAAGAACAACTGCAACTCCTCGCATCCCTCCTGGGGTGAATAGAGGCCAGGAGTGAGCAAAGCAGATGCATAGCCGCATACTCCAAACACTTCAGCTGCAAGAAGTGGCAGCCTTAGGCATCGTCCAGTCTGGCCGGCCCAGGCTCCAGATTCAGTTGGGCAGCATTGCATGGTCAGACGAATAACCAGAGGGAGGAGGGGTGAATGGAGATATCCATGAGGGCTCGTCATCCCAAGAAAGCGAGAGGGGGATTGCGTGCTGTGGCAAACCGTCTCTTCCTTCACAACGCGAGTCACTTCAAGGTAGGCAATCACCACTGCCGTCCCGATCATTCGCTCTAATGGCTCCTTCTTCCTCTGTCAGGGCGGGCCCTCAACACCGCCAGAAAATCTCCCCATCACTCTCCTTGGCATGTGAATGGCTGCCTTGGTTATGGCTATTCGGCATCTCTTCCTCCCTAGGCCTGCCCACAGGGATGGGAGCCTCTTCGAGTGCTAAGCGGAAGTAATGGTTGCTTCTATTACAGAACAATATTCCACCTTGAAGATGAAAAGTGATAGAAAAAAATGATTTCGGCTGAACTCATGACGCGCCTCAAACCCACTTCCTTTCCTTGATATGGGCGGCACCCTGACGATGTGTCCCTTGATCGAGCTTGACTTACAACTTGGCCATTCCAAGAACGAATCTGGAGCTTACGCCAGAAGGAATGAATTAGAGAGCGGGGGAAGAGGGAGAGCGAGAGGTGTGCTCTTGGCTCTACAGAAATCCAAGGCTCCACTGTCTTCCTGTTCACCCGGAGATGTCATTTCTTTGGGCCAATAACCCCTTGCTCAGAGGTCACAAGGCTGCCCCATCTGGGCCCCTTTTTCCTGGGTGGCCGACTCTGTCTATCTCCACATCAGAGCGGTCAAATTCAACCATTTGGCTGCGGAATGAATATGACTGGTCAGGTTCAACCATTTGGCTGCGGAATGAATATGACTGGTCAGCTTCAACCATTTGGCTGCGGAATGAATATGACTGGTCAGCTTCAACCATTTGGCTGCGGAATGATACGAGCAGGCGCCAACGCAGGCGCTCGCCCAGCTGCACATAGGCAGGATGAGCCTCAATCTCAGTCATTTTGCAAGCCGGACCTCGAGGGCCCTTGTGCAGGATGAGCCTCAATCTCAGTCATTTTGCAAGCCAGACCTCGAGGGCCCTTGTGCAGGATGCGCCTCAATCTCAATCATTGTGCAAGCCGGACCTCGAGGGCCCTTGTGCAGGATGAGCCTCAATCTCAGTCATTTTGCAAGCCGGACCTCGAGGGCCCTTGTGCAGGATGAGCCTCAATCTCAGTCATTGTGCAAGCCGGACCTCGAGGGCCTCAGGATGAGCCTCAATCTCAGTCATTGTGCAAGCCGGACCTCGAGGGCCCTTGTGCAGGATGAGCCTCAATCTCAGTCATTTTGTAAGCCGGACCTCGAGGGCCCTTGTGCAGGATGAGCCTCAATCCCCCCACCCCTCCCGGCACGGAGCCACGCAATCCTGTGCTTGGATGCTAAGAGCGCTACAGCCGTGATCTTCCCAGCCAGTGAAAGGAAGTTAACGTGCCAACCCCTGGCGTGACTGCTTCTTGCCAATCCTGCTCTCAGTGCATGCGCAACTTCCTGGCTGTGGCATAAGCTGCATGGCGGAGGTGGGGGCGGACTACGAGGAATTTCTTTCTGCTCATGTCATAGCCTTGCACTGTGTTGTTGGCTTCGGATACGTAATCAGAGTCGGGCTCGAAGAAAAAAGTAGATCTCCTCTGCTGGGAGGGCTGTCCCGTGGCGCCGATCTTCGCTTCCGTCTGCATCAGCCCCAACTCACATTTGCCAACGTCCATCCTTTCCCAGTGTTGCTATTTCCCTGACGGATGCGTGGCACATGCACTGACGCGATGAGGCGTTCGAGGGGATGTAGCGGACAGCTGTGGACGGCAGTGAGTGGTGCACAGAGGGAAGAGGAACAGCTTGGGAAGGGTTACGCAGATTACCATGCGACGAAGCGCCTGAATCGGCACCCGCAGCTGCATAGATGTCAGACTGAGACCAAGCAGACTGCAGAGATGATGGGAGTGCTTCAGGTCCTGCTGTTCTTGGTAGAGCCCGATGATGACGCCAACCGACTGCCATCCGTGACCATCCTCCACGCTCCGACCCCTCCCCACTGTTAGCCACAGCAAGAATCCCAGGCGGAGGGTCAAGGCAACGGGGCATGATGATCGGGCACATTGGAAGAGCCGGCAGAGGTCTTGATCCGTGGCGCCTCGAGAAGCAGAGGGAATTTGGCCTGAGCGAAAGCCCCAGCTCCATGCAAGGCCACCGTCCCGTAGCACCGATGATCCTCCCTGCCTTGATCTGGACGGCCCGAATCTCCTCCCCAGGCCTGAGCCCTGGTGCAGTCGAGGGGAACAGATGTGATCGAAGCTACACTTACTGATGCCTACTTCATATCGACCGATGTTTCACAGGCTCCTCTGGACCAGCCGATTGATCTTGGATCTGGGCCGACAGCGGACTTGGTCTCGCTAGCAAAGAGAAACTCACCCGTAAACGGATGCGCAGCCGCTGCAACCGGGGATGGTCCACTTTGGGACGGGGTCGTGGTGCGTTCATATCGCCATGGGGAAATGATGTCCAACCCATTCTCCGCACAAATCTCTGTAATGGCTTTGGCAGGGTGTCGAGGAGCTTCGGCATCTTACTGAGCAGCTGCGCCGCGTATACCTTCCTGCCGGCCATGCGGAATTGAGTGAACGACCGCCTCCTACGCCTCCTCCGCTCCTCCTCCTCCGCCTCCTCTGCAATATGCGCCGCCATTCCTGCGAGGAACGTGTTGGGCTCGCCGCTGTCGCCCGCACTGCCAGCAGAGGCTGGAGCTGGCGCACTGCCCCCAATGTTGCCTGTCATCTGTTCAGCGGATGCCCTCCGCGCAAAGGTCACCACCCTCTGAACCCTCCTGAACGGTGCGGTCGCAATCCCTGCGACATCGGGGCTTGAGGCAGGCCGGAGGCTCGTTGAGCGCTTATCATTGGCAACGTTCGTTGCACCAACTGCCTCTGGCTCGATGCTGCTCTCCACATCGCGCACCTCGGCGTACGGCGCCTGCTTCATGTTGGGAATATCCTGGATGCCGTTGCTGTATAAGTCCACGAACTGCTCCAGCCATGCCATGTGCTGCTCGTTGTTGTTCTCCTCCACCTGCCGCACACCCTTGCAAGCCACCGCATCAAGCGTTATGGGGACTGCACGGCAAGGATGCATAAGGGGTGGGTGGGTGTCTGGAGCCCAGCTCCGGCTCAGCTGGCGACACATCCATTCAGGCTCAGTTGATTACGGTGCATAGACTCGGGCTCAGTCAATTGCTGCGGTCAGAGTGCGGGAATAGAGGGACGCGTGAGGTTGCAGGGCTGGCTGCGGGGCTGGGGGAGGCGGGGAGGTGGGCGACCTCTGACTGGAAGGCCGGAATGCGAATGCTAGCAGGGTTCATCTGACCAAAGCCAACGAGGTCCTCACTTTGCTCGGGGCGCTTCCGCGATGAATTACGATTCTTGCTCAAAACCTGGTGCCCCCGGCTGTGCTTGGCCGGCGCCAGTAGCTTGACGGTGGGGGCGCCCAGCTTTGAACACTTCAGGAGGCTCGTTGGTGCCGAAGGTTTTGGCTTATGGGTCAGCAAATCATTCACCTCAACATTGGAGACATTCCAGAACAACCGCCGCGGGTGATAGCTGCGAGGCCCCTCCCACCTCACTAAGGACTCAGGCAAGAGCGCCATCGGATCTGCAGACGAAGGTGTGTCGATTCCTACAGGCACGTGACTGCTACCAACAGGAAACCTGAATGCGAGACACCCGAGCCCCACTAACCTTCCAAATGCATAGATGCAGCGCACGCGTCACACAGATGCTGCCCCGCCGCTGCCACCAAGGGTGAAGGGTCACGCTCAGTGCACACACCTCGGGCCCTTGGATGCAGCTCCTTCCTTACGCAGCAGAGCATGCCTGTCATCATGACTGTCATTCGGCAAGTCTTTCATTACCACCACGCCTTGCAGAGGCGCCCCGGTCTCAAGCTGCAGGTTGCGGACGGTTTTAGACCCTGCTGAGATCAGCTCAACATCTGGCACCACCACAGCCTCGTCGTGCGGCAGCAGTGCTTCAGCCACTGGTCCCCCAGTACCCTGTTGCGCTGCAACGCCCGTGTTTGTTGGTGATGCCGCCATCTCCGAGGTCCACGCCGTTGTGCCTGGCACACGGCCCGCAGTGTCGCCCTCCGTGCACACCGCATTCTGCTCCTTAGGCGCCGCCGGGGCCTCTTTCTGCCGCCATCTGTGACGTCCCAGGGCCCTATCCCCACCTACATCTGATTCCTGCCCATCGCTTGGCTTCTTGCGCTGCTTTCTGCACGATTTCCCCCGTCTCCTCTCCTTGTGGCCCGTCAATGCATTGGAGCTGGCCCCGCTCACGCTGCCCATCTCCATCTCCATCTCCATCTCAGGCGTCACCTGCATAAGGAGGTGACGAGCAGTGCATGACTTTGGCAGCAACTGGTCCTCGGCCCTACATGCAGAGCTGAGGGAGGTGGGTTGGCCTGGGACCAGCATCTTCGATAGTATGGTCTCGTTGACCTTCCACTCCCACTCCTCCTTGATGTACCTGGGGAAGGGTTCGCGCCAACACGCCTCAAAGCCGGCCACAACCGTGCTATCGTTGCCGCCCTTATTAGTATCCTCGTTCAACAGCGCCACCTCATCGATGCTCCACTCCGCCGCCTTCCGGTGGTATGGGAATGGATTATCCTCGTTCTCTGTCTGCACCCCCTCCCCCCCCAACCTCCTCCCACCCAACGCACACCACCCGTCACCTCCCTGCTTCTGCACGCCGGAGGAGATGCCGTGGACTCTGCAGAACCGAGGTCGAGAGAGCTCTGCGCCCCGAGGTTCTCCCCCGAGACGGAGGCAAGGGATGACCTTGGCCCAGGGCCCGTGCACCAGCTCCTCATGTTCTTTGCGCTCATCATTGGTGAGCCTTGCCTTTGCGTTCAACGTCACATTCTCGATCCGATTGCGTAGCATTGCCTTAGACGTGGCGGCCTGCTGAATGTCATAGGCCCGCAGCTGCCTTCGTGTCCTCAATTTTTTCTGGTTGGTGCGCTGCACGGCGGCACTACGGTCCTCCTCGAACAGCGACCAGCTCCACGCGCCCCCGATGGTGTGGAACGAGTACTGCCCCGTGCCGTGCCGCTTCATGAGCTCGCGCAGGAGGTTGCGCCGCTGCTGGTTATGCATGGCGGCTGAGGCCCATGCCAGGTACACCGCCAGCGCCATCAGCGTGAACACAACAGTCAGCAAAATAGCACCCCGCCGCACGTCCTGCCGCCCCGCCTCACCCCATCCCTCAAAATACCGCCTCAAAAGATCCCCAAGTGCAATGAGCGGATCCGTTGCCAGGCTCTATTTCAGCCTGGTGTCTTTCGCCCCCTCCCGCTACTCGGCGAAGTGGCCTCAATGTCATCCACAGCAAGTATATTACGTACTTGGAAAGCTCAACGTTGGCCCTGCGAGCTTCCCTCACTGTCAGGTGCTCGTGGTGGCTGGGGAAGGTCAGAAGATGAGGCAGCGGGAAACTGCCAACTCAGCATTCTCATTGGTGATGTGGGAGAAGCGGGGTGGCAGCGGCAGGAAGGTGTGTGTGTGGGGGGGAGAGGTGAGGGTGGGGTAGGGAGGGGTTGGAAGACCTTGAGAGTGAGGTTTAGCTGACTTGCACGAATGTGCAAAACCTTCGGTGGCTCCAGTGTATCCACTAGCACCTGGGCCGCTCGAAAATCTGTCATGTGGGTGCAGTAGCAGCGCAGTTCCTCCGCCATGACGCATGATGGTCCCGTGAAGATCTGCTCCCCACACCCCCGCCCCAGCTTCCAGTGTGGGTGCCACTAGGCTCGTGTGCTGTCGATTCTGCTGTGCACCTGAGGAGGATAGCATCAGACCCTCAGGAGGCAGATGCTCTGACAGGACACCGACGACTCCAATCTTGTGATCAGCACACAAACACGAGGGGAGGTGGCCCCTCAGATGTTCAGCCTCGTGCACACTTTGGCCCGTCGGTATCCCTTCGGCTCCCGGCTTCAGCCGCAGCGCCGACCAAGTGCAAGGCCAGAGGGACTACATAGCAACATAACAGAACCTGCCACTCAGGGCGCGGCCATGGACGGCATGCATCCCAGTGGTGGGGACCCTACGGACAATTGGGGCCGCAGCACCTGGTGCGTCCAGTTCCACCAGCACCCGTGTGAGTTAAAGGGGCGCCCCAGTTCGCACGGGGGGGTAGCCCCGCTGTCGTCACTGCCCCCTTCAAACCCTGTCGCCTGCAGGTACTTGCGCAGACCGGCGTCGGCTCCCGAGTAAATCTCCCAGGTGGCGTTGAAGGTTTCCTCACACTCGTGGGTCAGATTGCTCCGCTCCAGAGCCCACGCACTCTGCAGGCCAGCCGGCAGCTCATCCACACGCCGGCTCCTCCAGTATATCGAGACCCCCGCTGGTGCCGGATTTGGCATTTGGGTGCACCCTTGGGAAGAGTATGCCCCGAGCGAGGCGTTCCAGAAGGTGCAGCGCATGGTGCCGGATATAGAACCACTTTGGCGTTCTGTGCCTTCCACGCCTGCTTGTCACAACCCCGGTCCCCTCCCCCCTCGGGCTCCCTTGAACGCGCAGCGGCAGAGGGACCAGACACAGCGATGTCGCATAACAACTCAGGAACCGAGGGAGAAAGGGGGATGGGGCCTCAGAGAGAAGGGGTAAAGCCTTAATGAACGGTGGTTGAAAGCCTTAGGAGGAGAGTGGGGGAGGGGCTGAGGCCTCAGGGAGAAGGGTAAAGCTTTCGTGAGGGTTGGTAGAAGCCACAGGGGGGGTTGAGGAGTGAGGCCTCAGAGAGAAGGAGCGACGCCTCCGTGAAGCGCGGTGAAAACCGGGGGGGGGGATAAACCCTCAAGGATAACGAGGTGAAGCCTCGACAGGAGGCGGTGGATGCCACCAATGCTGATTATTGCCGCCTCTCCACAAAATGTGTCGGAGGCATCTCCAAAGAGTCCAAGAGTCGCAGCTGCTGAGACATGCTGCCAGCAAAGATCTCGACCGTAAGTTAAGGCAGAATGATGCATGGCTGTGAGCTCTTCTGCTTTGCTGCAGAGCTCGATTTGAGGCAGGTCTTGCCTGTGAGGTGGGACTTGCGGGTGAAGGGGGATGGGGGGAGAGGGGGAGATAGGGTGTAAGGCTGGCGGACCTTGTACTTGCTCAACCTGAAGAGTGAAGAGAATGGCCTCTGGCAGCGACTCCACCTGCAGAACTTCGGCGCCTGCGCTGAGAGTGATCTCTGTCATTGCGGAAGTGGCCACCGCCAACGCCTCCGGCTCAATTCCATGCGGGTCCTCTCTGCTCACCAGAACTCTCGCATCCACCTCCACCTCGTTTACAGCTGTGTGCTCCATCGCCGCGTCCTCCTCACCACATGTGGCCAGCGTGGCGTTGCAGCCGGGTTGGTACCCTGGTGAGACCGGTGGAGAGCCCACGCTAGCGAGCGCAGCTGGGAAGTTAACCACAGCACCTATGGTGGCGTAGGGAAGGGTGTACAGCTCGGAGGTGGGGTCCGTCAGTGTGCGGCGAGCGACCTGCTCAGAGCCCCCATCTCCATCCACTGGCGGTTCTGGGAAATCAACGGGTGACCTGTGGATGCTTGTGGCAAAAAGCGCGCCTCAGCGTTCCCTTCTCAGCCGTCAGATGCTTGTGGCAAAAAACGGGCAACCGTCAGATGCTTGTGGCAAAATGCGCGCCTCAGCGTTCCCTTCTTGGCCGAGTGCTTTGTCACGGTACACCGTAAGCGCTTTACAAGGGGCCGCCCGAGCACACACACATCTGGGTGGGGCATTGTTCTTGCACTGCCTCTTGGCCTTCAAAACACGTCATGGCCACACATATTGAATGGCACGAGATCAACTGACAAAAGCCAGCCCACCATCATCCCAGTGGAGAAGCAATTCAGGAACATACAGGTGCACTCACAAAGATGGAGTCATTCCACACCCGAGGAACATGTTGCGCCTCACTTGCATGAGCAGCACCAGGAAAGTTTAATCAAGAGCATCAGTGAGACGAGGGGAGAACACTGAGGTAGATACTAGTGGGAAGGGAAGGGGTGAGTGCTGGAAGAACGGGGAGAGCCACCACGCGCGCAAGATACCTGGAGACAGACTCGTGACGCAGCTGCCGACTGCCGCTGGGACCTTCTTGCCGCCCTTCCTTGGTTAACAGCTACAACCACAACGACTGCATGCTACCGAGTCTGCCAGTGTGGCAGTGGGTACTCGAGTAGCGCCAACGGCCAAGGAGAACAACAGACTTTGAGACTCTAGGCCGATAAGTCAGACTGCATACCTGATACCTTGATCGTGGGCTCTGTGGGCTTGGGAACAAACAGTTCCTTGGGCTATGGGTGTGAGGAGGGTATGCACTGGACGCAGGCTGGGTGCGAGGAGGGTATGCACTGGACGCAAGCTGGGTGCCCGTCACCTAACCGCAAGCACTCAGCCTTTGAAGCAGCGCAGATTGGTGAAGAATGAGACTCTCTCCCACCTATCTTAGCACAAAGGTCAAAGGTCAAAGGTCAAAGGAGCAGGGGACAAGGATCAGGTGACAGGGAGAAATAAGGAAGAAGGATCAAGATCAGGCAGGGAAAGAGGTAGGAGACATGGAAGCAGGGGGGGGGGAGAATGAACGACACAGGACTGACGAGGACCCCTAGGCCACAAGTCGGTCGGAGAAGTCAATTCGAAATCCACACGGCACCTCACGTCTCCCGTAACGTCTCACAGTGCTGCTAGGATAATACCAGCACAGGTGACTAACAGGGAGTGCATGGGCTCCAGGCGGGCAAAAGCCAGAAGAATCGGAGAGAAACCAGGGTGCGGTGCACGTGATCACCAAGGCGTTCTACACGCACTAGGGCTCCCCAGATACGACGCTGGATCCTAAACCGACAAAGAATGACCCAACAGGGAGAGCTTCTTCAGGGGGGCTGCTGGCATGGAGGGAGCTGGTGGGGAGGGTGTTGGTGATAAGTGGTTTGGGAGTTGAGCCGTGGTGGGTGGAGTTGACATATGCCGGGCCCCTCAAAGCCCTCGGGTCCATCGCGGCAATGATATCCACTTACAATAGGTTGTACGGCAGCATACAGCGCCTCAACAGCTTCCCCGCCCACGTAGTAGGTTGCTGGCCGTGCCGGAACACTAATAGTGAGCAGTGATCGGGAAGTCGATGATTGGCTGGTGAACTATCAGCCACCTGTAGGCCTTGGGACATACAGGCGCAGGTGGGACCCCAAGCAGGAGCAGTGGAACAGCAGTGGCAGCGCAAGTGTGAAGCACGTCGCTCAAGTTCGTAGGCTTCTCGTGGTGCAAGGGCCTCGGTGCCGTAGAGTTGGAGGTGGGGGCAGGGGGTTGCAGGTGCAGTTTGGTAGTGAGGGTGCATGGTCAGAGGGAAGCAATGCAGAATGTTATTCTCAGCCCCTTGGAACACCGCTGTGGAGCTCGGGACATGTGGTGGGTGATCGTGGTGTCTTGGGACTAGGCTGAGGCAGACAAGGAGCATAAATTCTTTAATCATCTGAGCAGTGTACGGCGGCAGCCTTTCGGGTGTGTTTCCATGAGTACTGTCACCAATACAGAGTCTAAACCCATCCATGTAGACACATACCCTACAAGCCACATGGAACCCGAGGATTCGGGGAGTGTTGAAGGCGTGTGGGCCCCGTGCCTTCAGCGCCAGGCCATCAGCCGCCACCTCCATGGGCATCTCCCCAGTGGCCGCTGCGTGTAGCATCGAAGTCCCCATGGACGCCATCAGCTGGGTGACTTGCGAGGCCCGTGTGGAATTCCGGATCTTGTTCAGCTCCGCCAGCGCCTCACACGACGCCTGTGCTGCCCGAGGCGTGAATGTCGCCTCCTGTGGGTTCTCCTCAGTGTCCATCACCAGCTGCTCCAGCACTGCTACCGCCTCAAGCTGGGCAGCGAGGGGCAGCTCCTCTACCCCTCCCGCCGACACACTTCGGACAGATGCCGCCAAGCGCTCCACTGTAGCACTGGTGGGCACTAGGGCCTCGTGTGCCCCCACAATCGTGCTGAGGAGTTCCATGCGCTGCTGCTGACGCTTCCTCTGCTCATTCTCAGAACTGGCAGCCCTTACCCGCACCGCCGTCGCATCGCCCTGCCCCTGCTGCCGCCGCAACCTCTTCTTGCGCTGCTGCCCCCGCGCCGTCTTTCAGAAAGCTTCGTGCACAGGCCATTGGATCACTTTTCATCAGGTTCGCATCGCACGTACATGCAGAAGGACAGTCCGGGCCCTAATTGAGGCGACACAAGCCTGGTGAAAATCAAACACATAGGCCAACAATGTGCCCCATACACTCTCTTCATCCGGCGCAAAGCAGAAACACACATTGGACTAAGTTTCCGTTACGGTCGGCCGGCCTAAACCTCGGGGTCAAAACTGTCAATCTGACAGTAATCCGAGAATCTGAGAAGCACCTGCGAGGGCACATCTCAAGTAGAATGCGGAGGCAAAACAAACCCACCTTCGTCCCGTCAGCTGGCAACTCTTGACTCCGTACACGACAGCATCAAACCGAGCCCATCCAAAAGACATGCGCCTCAGAAAAAGCAGCAACAAGGTTGAGCAACGAAACCTCCGGGATTAGGCTTAGGGCGGGGCTGAAGCTCAGTGGGGTGGGGTCAGTAGGGTCCAATGCAATGCAGAGAGTGCAGTCAGCATCTTCCCTGAGAGTGCAGTCGGCTTATGATAGAGGAAGTGGCGATGGTCATCTCTGGGCACCCGCACGAGGTGGCCGAGGTAATGTGCACGAAGTGGCGCTTGGCCAACGCTCCAGGGTCTCTTTTAGGGAACGGCTTGACCAGGGCCGTCCATATGGCAGCTTGTATTAGAGGGGTAAGGAAAACCTGATATCTAGTCATCCAGTCATTCTGCACTATCAATTATCATCTGTCATTCTGTGATACAAACTTATACTGATACAGTAGACACGAATGTATTCCACTGGCACGGTAGAGTCTGCCGGCAGTGGTCATGAATTATGTGATTGTACAGTCGACTGGACTGTGTCACGATGTCGACTGTAGTGACTAGAGTTTGTACTTCCTAACGACCACTAGGTAACTGGCGGGAACACGGAACTATAAAGGCAGCAGCAATGAAAGCTGCTGCCATTCCTCTATTCAGGAAACGATATTAGTGTGATAAGAATCTGTTATGCAATTCTGTCTATAAGATCAGTATTTCCTACATTAGATTAACTTATTCCTAGGTTATGGGCCCACGACGGAGCTAATCTGCGTAGTGACTTAGTATATGCGTAATCAGAAACCGGAAAACTATACAGTGTATGGACACACTCGATCTCGACGTTTCCAGTCTTAAGATATGCAGGAAACATATGAGCAGGAGGAGAAGCCACAGATTCAGAGTAGGGAGGATAATTTTTCAGAGCTGTTAGCCAGACAAATGGGAATGATGGAAGTGATAACCCGTCGACTAGCAGGCTCAATAGGAAAATAGGAAGAGAAATCAGACACTACTATTACGTCTGAAAATGCCTCAAAAGTAACACAGAGTGTTTTGAAATCCATAGGAACTATCTCTAAGTATTCAGAGGAACAGAATGAAATCGGTACGACTCTTGGACGAAGTTTAGCACACAGCTACAGTCAGCAATAGGATTTTATTCTGATCTGAAGGAGCTGGTGAGTAGTGATGAATCGCCGTCTGATATTGCCAACATGAAAGATCTGGCTGGCATGACGTTAGGGGCAAATCCTTCTGATGATGACTCTCAACCACCTGCAAGTGTAATTACAGTGTAGGGTTCAGTAACAACTGCAAGTGCTGTGCTGTCGGCGATATTGATACAAGTTACAGAAGGTGATGCTTTTGACCTAGTACGACGTTGTGAGAACGACGGGTTGAAGGCGTTTCGGAAATTACGTGCATGAGTTAAACCTCAACTCTTTGGGCACCTGGCGGCGCCAATGAGTCGGCTGACCAGACTTAATGTCAACTCGACGTCAGATTCAGTGAAGCAGCTTAGTGCTTTTGCAGATCTTCGATCGTCTATTTGTCGGTACGGTGGAGAACGGTTGGATAGGAGGACCATCGAGGTGGTAATACTTGCTTTTGCTATCTCAGCTTTGCCTACTGAGTATGCAACAGTGGTTGCAGACTTGGGACGAGAAGCAAAGCCAACGTTTGACCTGTTACAACAACGTTGTGAATTTTTCTATGTCAACGTGTTACATGAACGGAATCCGTCACGAGGCTATGTGGCGGCTGCAAACGACACTGAGACTGTGGCCGTAGCGAAGAGTCTGCTAGGTGACCGGCGACGACAAACGGAAGAGAAGAAGTTGAACGACAGTAAGCACCTGGCTTGTGCTGTATACTCTGGCGGGCATTCATCGGAGTCGTGCTGGCTATTACACCCCGAGAAGATGGAGGAGATCATCAAGGGAAATCTGGCTTTTTATGCGAACACGCCTTACGTGGATAATTATATGGCGAGACTGCTGACGAAAATCCTAACTGACTGTTCGAAGGACCCGGAACGCACCAAGTTTTTACTTGTGCTTCCGTACAAGCCCAATGCTGTTTGGTGGGGTTATACAGGAAGCTGGAGGAGCTTCAGACCTACTCGAAGGGCAGTGTCATCTTCTCGGCTTGCAAAGACCAATGCTACCGTGTGGAGGAACTGATGGAGTCAGAATCGGGGCAGGTCTGGATACAGGGCACGCCGTGGCCAGTCATAGTGTTCTATCTTGATCAGTTTACTGTGGGACGTGTTGATGCAAAACTGCTTGCTCATCTTCGGCTGGAGCATATCTGTGAAAAGTATCTTCAAGTCATGGATATGCAGGGTGTGGACCTCGGTGTGAGTTCTAATGAGCTGCGGACGAGTGAACTGACGCAGTGCTCTGAGCAATGTATGTCGTGCCAGGTGTCTAAAGTGCCGAGACCCTCGCAGACAACGGACAACGGACGTGTACCTAAATCTGTGAGGAAGACGGTGGAGAAGAGGAAGCCATCCACACAACTCACAATGCAAAAATTGTGTGATTGTGTGATTGTGTGATTTTGAGATTAAAAAAAATTCACACGGTTAAACTATGGGTTGTACCTCGGCTGTCATCGATGACAACCAAGGAAGACACAGTTACATTCATGATTTTTCATTTTTTTCAGAATACTGGAATAGAATGTGACTAGGTAAAAGAACGAAAATTGGACATTTTTTCGAAATATGGAATATGCTTAAACTTGATGCTGTAAAAAAACTAGAAAACAAAGTTTCATGTTTTCTGCGCCTCCCTGAGCTTTACTTGCCCGTTATTTTCAATAGCAATGACCGACTCCGACGACGAGGTAGCCACACCGCAGGTGCGATGAAACGGTCGAAAGTCGAAAAACGACGGCGCGTTGGGCGTATGAATAGAACAAATTATAACAATAATCAGAAGCTGCTACGATGGAAGGTGGCAACGTTGCAACGTTACTAGCAGAAAGCTGCTAAAAAAAGCGACAAAGCCAAACGCTTCAAAATGAAAGTTTCTACACAAAAGAAAACTTTCGAGCCTGCCAAAGGTTGGAGTTGAAGTTTGTAAATGTAATGAAAGCGAAATATTAACTTTGCCGCCCGCAGAGAAACGTTTGTGCAATCAGGTGATACTGATGAGATAACATATTAGTATCCGATTGCGCCGCGGTTCGTTGCGTGCTTTTTAAAATAGAGACTTCGGCCACTTAATGTTAACTTAGACGTTGCGTAACCACAGACTTGTTCTAAGAACTTTAACATGCGCTGCTTATTACTACGGATACAACTGTAATGTTACTTATGCCGCTTGCGTTGAAGAGTTTGCGTAACTAGCAGATACTAATGAGCTCGGGAATTAGCATCCAAACGCGATCATTGCGTGCATTATGAAGACTTTGACAATTTAATATTAACGTAGACGCGGCATAATTGGAGACAGTTATTGCCGTACTCTTTGATGTGAAAATAACTCCATGGGAAAGAAAAGTCTGTCAAGCGTGACAAACAGTTCCGCAATCTTTCTAAAAACTGCGGAAAGTCTGTCCTCGATGGCGTGAACTTTCGCCATCGATGACCAAGCAAAGTGAAAGTCTTCTCTGTACTTGGTAAAATATTACTGGTGACTAAAAAGTCCGTCACCGATGACGGAAAGCCGGACTACCGATATATCTACCGTTTAAAACAAAGCTTAATTGTTTTTCAGTCATCGATGACGGACTTTTTTGTCATCGATGACAGACTTTCCGCGGCCCTTTTTAAATTAACGGAACTTTTCGTCACCGATGACGGACGTTTTTTTTTCTCGATTGGTTACGTTGACGTCACAGATCTCGGCAGTTCACGTTTCTAATGAAGCAGCATGCTAGTTATATAACCGTCAATGTCCTTACGTTGAAAACGCAACAAACCGCGCGACGCAGTCGGATCCTGAATCCCGTGTTCATTAACTTCAACTTTTTGCGCAGACTTCTCAGTGCATGTGGCGCATTAGACAAAAGACTTCTCCTTTTAGAAGTATTACATGATGAAAGCTGTTCAAACTCCATCTTTGAAATAAGCACGCAATCGGATACTAATCTATTAGTACTTCATTAGTATTATCAGCTAACTGCACGGAAGTTTTAATACGTGCGGCGTAAGTAACACTGCAGGCAAAATAGCACAGATTCTTAAAGGCTCAGTCTTGAAAGATTGGAAGATGTGAACGAATCATCTTGTTGACTTTTTAATCTTTCAGAATTGGACTTGTCACAGACAGCGTTGCGTTAAAGACTTTGATATATATTGCTTTCTTTTTGACAATGGTGTTGCATGGTGGTGTTGAATAGAGTCGGGGCTGAGACGCATGGTGGTGCGGGAGTCGGGGCTGAGGGGTGTGGTAGTGTTGGAGTCGGGAGGGCGCATGGTGGTGTTAGAGTCGGGGCTGACACGTTTGGTGGTGTTAGAGTCGGGGTGAGACTTGTGGTGGTGTTGGAGTCGGGGCTGAGACGTGTCGTGGTCTTGCATGGTGGTGTTGAATAGAGTCGGGGCTGAGGCATGATGGTGCGGGAGTCGGGGCTGAGGCGTGTGGTAGTGTTGGAGTCGGGAGGGGGGCGCATGGTGGTGTTGGAGTCGGGGCTGAGGCGTGTGGCGGTCATGCATGGTGGTTTTCTACGGCATAATCTTAAGAATATGGCATACGTCACGAAAATAGTTATTTCTTATTTTTTTACACTGTGACATCCTATTTCGTCATCGATGACATCCTGGCAACAAACAATAATGAAAAGCCAAAATTAGAAAAAAAAAACTACAACGACGGTGATATTTTGTATTTTCACTACATCAAACTTTGAATATATAATCTGGTTAAATTGGAGCCTGCGGAATTTTAGAGGTTTCTGTGCCGGTAGATCGATCAGAGTTTCCTGAGCCGTTAGATCAAAATCAGCAGCTGAGTTAGATCTAAAGGCTTTACACACGACAGTATTTAGGAGTTCCGCCCGTGGGAATCCGCAGCTCTGTTCTTTTGCCTTCGCAAAAGAACTTCACAAGAAATTTTTTCCTCGCGGAGAAATTCTTAGTGCGGCACACTGCAAAAAATTTTACCCCACATTTTAACGTTACTGTGGAAGTTTAAACCCTTGACGACCTACTACAATGAACGATCAAGAAGGTGAGCAAAGCGCGTCGGAGAACAATGCCGGCGCGGCTGGACAACCGGCTGCGAAGTCCGGGATGGAAGTCCTGTTGGAGCAACAGGGCGAAATGATGAAGCTCATGATGAAGCAGATGGAGACTCTCGCAGCGAGAGTTGAAGTCGCGGAGGAGGCGGCAGCGAAAGCCGCTTCGCAGGATGGTGGTTCCGCTCAGAGCGGAGACGCGGAGTTGGAGGCATTAAAAAAGCTCCCGTATGTTCCACACGTTGAAGGGAATCCGTTCCCTGCGAGACCTGCAACACTGGAGACGGACATGCCGCAGATGTACGACTTGTACAACGACAAGACCTACGACGCCCTCTCCAAACGCACCAACTCGTCCATGCGTTACGAGCAGTTGGTGCTTGCCCCTGCGCTGTCGTACATGCACGATGCGATTGCATTTTCCGAGGTGACCCTGGACTGGTGTCAAGATGAAAAGGACCCCCCAACGGTGGAGGAATTGAGTGAGCGCGTTTTCGCAGCGCACAACACGTTTAAGGGCGTTTTTTCGCTCCTGAGCAACCGTTACACCATGTTGCAGCTCAGAGCGAGCATGGAGTCAGATGCTACGTCGCACGGCGGAGCTGAGGCGTTGCGGGCGAAGTTGGCCTTCATCGAGGAGAAGGTGTACGCAGGCAGCGACGGGTTGGTGAGCGACTCAGTGCTCACGAAGTGGTTGAAGGAATTCGACACCACGAAGGCGAAGGCAGTGATGAACACGCACGCCAAGGCCAGCGCCAAAGTTTCGACTTTTCGTGACCGTCAAGCAGGCAAGGGCAAAGGCGCTGGAAAAGGTGAAGGTGGCCGCGGCAGCGGCAAGGGAGGTAAAGGGTCAGGGCTTGGGCGAGGCGCCCAAGCCCAGACCTAACTTTCCGATCACGGAAAGGTTGGACGCCTTCCGCCCCTCGGGGCGTTCAACGGAAAGAGCCCACCCTGCAGGAAAGGGTGCGGAGCAGAAGGGGGGCATGGCGCGCAGCTGGCGCGAACTCAGAGGTAATGCAGTGGATCAGCAAAGGGGCAAAGATGCGCTGGGTCGACAAGGCGCCTCTGCCTTTCGATCACGGAGTGTCGTTGGGCGACGCCACCCCTCCGCAGCTGGAGTGGATGGCCGCAGAGACCGAGCGGTGTCTCAAAACGGGCGCATGGGTGCGAGCGAGGAGGCGACGACACGTATCCCGAGTGTTCCTGGTGCCGAAGCCGGGGACGAACAAGTGGCGTCTTGTGATGGACTTCCGCTGGTTGAACGCTCACTGCGTCAAATCTCGCTGCAAGATGGAGACGTTGAAGAAGCTGCGTCGGCTCGCCAAGCCGAACGACTGGTGCTTCAGCTTCGACCTCCAGGACGGTTACCACGTCGTGGGGATCGACCCCGCCTTCCAGGAGTACATGCAGTTCGACGTGCGGGGGGAGTTATTCCAGTGCGGCGCCCTTCCCTTCGGCTGGAACGACTCGCCACGAATCTTCGTCAAGGTCATGAAGGTGCTCGTGGAGTGCCTGCGCTCTCCGAGATCCGCGGAGGATCGGCGGGAGGTGCGGAAGCTGCAAAGTGGAAGCAAGGTGCGACGACGTTGGGCAGTTCGAAGACGAGCTGGAGGATGCGGCCGCGAGGAGCATCAGCAGGGGGCGCGGGTGCTCCCTTACATGGACGACTTCCTGTTGCTGCTAAGCAGCAGGATCGAGGCGCTCAGGGCGCGCGAGCTGACATCCCGGGTCTTGGTGAGACTCGGATTGTCGCGCAACGAGAAGAAGGGGCAATGGGAGCCGACGCAGCTGGTGGAGCACCTCGGGCTAGAGGTGGACCTCAAGGCGGGACAGTTCCGCGTGACACCGGCGAGGCTGCAGAAGATTCACCTGCAGTCCAAGGCGCTTCTCAGCGAGGCGTCGCGACAGCGGAGGTGGCTCCCAGCTCGGAAGCTGGCAGCGTTCACGGGGCTCTGCCAGTCTGTGTATCTGGCAGTCCCTCCGGCGAGATTGTATCTCAGGGAGCTCCACTTCGTGCTCTCCACGAGGCGGGGATGGGGCGCGAAGGTGAAGCTCACACGGCAGGCGTGGAGCGACATCGAGTGGTGGCTCAGGCTGCCGGCTCAGAGCCGGTGGAACGGTCGCAAGATCTGGCGCAGCCCCACGAGAGCGAAGGTGCACACCGACGCGTCTCTGTTCGCATGGGGCGGGGTGCTGAACCTCAAGCACGCGGCAAGAGGATTCTGGTCCGACGAGCTACGGCATCTACACATCACGCACCTGGAGTTGGAGGCCGTGTACAAGACGGTGCAATCCTTCCTGAGAGAGCTCACCGGCAAGGTGGTGCGCCTCTACTGCGACAACCAGGCGGTGGTGGCCATGCTCTCGCACTTCACGTCGCGCAACCCGGAGCTGATGCGGCGGATGCGGCGCCTGTGGATCCTGCTGGACTTAAACGACATCGAGCTCCAGGCGAGGTACATCAGAAGCGAGGCAAACGAGTGGGCCGACCGCTTGTCTCGGGACCGGGACCTGGACGACTGGCGGCTGAACCGCAGGTGGTTTCAGTGGGCGGAGCGGGAATGGCACCAGCACACCGTGGACCGCTTCGCCTCGGAGCTCTCCGCCCAGCTGCCGCGCTACTACGCACAGTGGCACGACCCGGGGTGCGAGGGCGTGGACTCTTTGGCCTTTTCCTGGCTAGGAGAGGTCAATTGGGTCAACCCCCCGTGGTCCCTCCTCGACGAGGTGGCGCACAAGCTGCGGGAGGAGAAGTGCGCCGCCACGGTGGTGGCGCCCTACTGGCCGGGGCAGATGTGGTTCCAGCAGCTGGAGGCCATGGCCGACGAGGTGGTGATCTTGCCCCGGGGCAGGGACCTCTTTACTCCCAGCCGGCTAGGAGGGTCCGAGCTGCTCGGGGCCTCAGGTTGGGACGGCATCATGTTCCGCATCTCCGCCTCCCGGTGAGCCATTACCTGCAGGATGGGAGGCGGGCAGCCGGGCAGGCGCCACAGGCGGGGCTGGCGAGTGGCCTCAAGGTGAAGGTGTACTGGCCCCAGGATGATGCCTGGTACACCGGTACCGTGGGTGACACGGGGTCGGACGGCCTAACCCACATTGCCTACGAGGATGGTGACAAGGAGGACCTGGACATGAGCAAGGAGAGGTACGAGGTGCTCCCGGCAGCGGTGCAGGAGGTGACTAGCTGGGATGCGGCGCTTCAGGAGCGCTGGAGAGGAGAGTTGGGGGACAGCTCCCTCACTGAGCTGGCAGTGCAGATGCAGGGGGCAGCATTGGGCGGCAAGACGGTGGGCAACTACCGGCCGAAGGCTCGGGCCTTCATGGCGTTCTGTGAGGCGGAGGGCAGACAGTGGCTTCCGGCAACGGGGGCCACGGTGAGGCTGTACATTGCTCACATGCTGGACAAGGGCACAGTGCAGGCGTCCAACATGCAGCCCTACCTATCCGCCATCAACAACTACCACGAGGACATGGGGTTCCCCGGGCCTGCCAGGGGCCGGGCGATCTCCAGAGCAGTGAAGGGCATGGCCCGCCTCCAGGTGCAGGCGGCTGAAGCCGCGGGTGAGGAGCAGACGGTGCGGACCTGGCTGCCTGCCAGGCATGTCTCGGCAGTGCACGCGCACGGGCTGGGGCTGGAGCCGGTGGGCCGGGCAGCTACGGAGCTGCTCAGGGCGTGCACCTACGTGGTGTTTGCCTTCGTCACCTTCGGCCGGCCGGAGACGGGCGTCTCCATGCGCAGGGAGCACATCAGCATCACAGGTGAGGACATCTCCGTGGTTCTCCACAAGGAGAAAGGCAGGGGGCACGTGCGCCTCAGGAGGAGGCTCACCATCCCCGCGGCGGGGGTGGCGGGGCTTGTGCGGCTCCTGCAGCACTGGCAACAGGTGCGGGATGCCTGTTGGGGGCATCGCCCGGTGACGGGCTCGGAGGTGCAGGGCAGCTACTGGAGGCTGCCGTGGGAGCAGGGAAAGCTCCAGTCGGCGCAAGCTAATGGCTGGGTGCAGTTGGCATTGGGGAAGCTTGGGTGTGTCCCTCCGGAAGGGGGACACTTCTCTGGCCACAGCACCCGCAAGGGGGCTTGTACCTGTGCCAGGGCTGTGGGCGCGGCGCTTGAGAAGTGCTGCTTCCTGGGCGGCTGGTCTCAGCTGTCCTCTGCCATCCACTCCTACATTGACCCGGCAGCTGTTCCCGACGAGCACATGGAGAAGTACTTCGGGTGGACCACTCCGAGATGGCGACAGCAGCAGCAGCGGCAGCCTGGCACGGAGCAGTGTGCCTAATGATCTCTGTTACATGGCAATGAGATGTGAAGAGCAAAAGAAATGGTTAAATTGGAGCCTGCGGAATTTTAGAGGTTTCTGTGCCGGTAGATCGATCAGAGTTTCCTGAGCCGTTAGATCAAAATCAGCAGCTGAGTTAGATCTAAAGGCTTTACACACGACAGTATTTAGGACAGAACACAAATAAATAATATTCCCGGTTTCTTGGTCTTTGTCATCGATGACAGCCGAGGTACAAACCATTTTTTTACCGTGTGAATTTATAAATCTCAAAATCACACAATCACACAATTTCTGTCACGTGCACACAGCTGGGACAACTCACTTTTACAGACCATGGTGGTCCATTTGTGACATCGCAGGGTGGTTCTTGTGGGTACGCAATATTTGTAGACGACTTTTCAGGACTCAGATACATCTACTTTTGGTCTCGTAAGTTGGTGTATCTTACAGCGTTGCAGCGATATCGTGACCTGGTTTGATCCACTGGCAGGGCGTTCCTGGGGGAGGACTTGGACGTGAAGGAGATCGTGTACGACTTAGACCTGCTGGTACTACAGTCTGACAACGACACGACCATCATCGCGGGACAAACAGCCGAGTACTGCAGACAACACGGCATTCTGCAGCGTACAATGGCGCCGTATTTACACGACAACAATGCACGGGTGGACTTGTACAATCACCTGGTGCAGGCAAAAGCCAGGGCTATGCTTGTGACTGCTGGCCTTCCTGCGAGTATGTGGCCGCTTGCGTGCCGACATGCAGTGTATTTGCTGAATCGTGTGGTGAAGGCAGAGCTGGGTATGCAGTCCAGTATGCAGGTACTCAACCAGAAGGTGGACTTGACTTCTCTTCGTGTGTTTGGTTGTCGTGCTTACGCTTTCATGACGCGAGTCTGCGTACCAAGCTGGCTGATCGGGCAACACCACTTCTGCATGTGGGTCACGACGAGCGATCAACTTCAAATCTTCTATACTGTCCGGAGAGGAAGAAGGTTGTAAGATGTGGTGTGGTGCGTTTTGACGAGCGTGTCAACGATCACGGAGAACTGGTACTGAGCTGGGATCCTTCCAGGGTCGTACCGTTAAGGTCGATATTCGACTGTGTTCGACTTGATGCACCGTACCACGAGAAGTTCACGGATTCGCCTACTCTGGTTGTGGATATTGCTGTATCCGCGCCTCCTGACTCTGACAAGTTCACCGGTGTGGTGAAACTTCAGTCGCGCTTGAGCAACACGTGTGGGGCTTTCTGGACATCGGTGAGCTTGTTTCCTGAGCACGGTGTTGCTAACCTTGAGCTGCTCAAGGTGTACCTCAGCGGGCAGCCTGTCAATCGTTTCTACCCTGTATTCGCTTTTGCGGAGGTACAATTGACATCATGAGCGGAATGGGAGAGTGAGGTACAGTTGACATCAGGAGCGGAATGGGAGAGTGAGGTACAGTTGACATCGAGAGCGGAATGGGTGAGTGAGGTACAGTTGACATCGAGAGCGGAATGGGTGAGTGAGGTACAGTTGACATCGGGAGCGGAATGGGTGAGTGCAATGGTTTGTACTAATGCTCGGGAAGAGCACAGGCTGCCCTATCAGGTGCTTTTGCTGCGGCATTGTGGACGTGGGGGGACATCGGTGGACGTGGAAGAGGCTTCTATTCGATTTGAGGTACAGCACGTGGCTTTGGCAGCAGTTCAGCAGCAATGTTTGCCGCATGGCGTGACGAGTCCGAAGCATTGGACACAACTACTGAGTGCGCCGGATGCGGAGGAGTGACGAGCATCAGACAAGAAGGAGGAGTGCGTACTCATCGATGTGAAGCAGGCGATTGTGCCTGTGTCGAGTCTTCCAGCGGGCGCGAAAGCACTGGGCATGAAGGCGGTCTACAAGCTGAGGTTCGACGCTGCGAATGTGCTTACTGAGCGTAAATCCCGCTGGATTATTTTTGGCAACAAGCAGTCGCATGGTGTGAACTATGAGGAGGTGTATTCTCCGTGCACGCAGCTTAACACGTTGCGTATCCTTATTCAGCTGCGTCTCATCTGGGGTCTGTTGGCGTTCACTATGGACGTTGTGACTTGTTTGCTAAACAGTGAACTTGACATCGAAGCTCCCCTCTATGCCAGGTGGCCAGACGGCCGTGTGATACGTGGTACACAGTTTGGCAGGCTGGCGAGGAGCGTATAATTATGGACTCAAACAGGCTCCACGGGTGTGGTATTTCACGTTGAGGCGATGGCTTCTGCAGGATGATACTATGCTGGCCGTCTCGAACATCGATCCGTGTCTTTTCTACATTTTCCGTCCAGACGAGCTCATTGTATTGATCTACATCCATGTTGATAACTTCCTTGTGCTGACATCCAGTGTAGCTTGGAAGTAGACATTTTTTACATCATTCAACAGTGCTTATCCTAGTGTGGACAAAGGTGCACTCATTGACATTTTGGGTATGCGTATGGCCTTTCGAGACGCAGGCCTGGTGAGGGAATGTCGCATGAGCCAGCAGGTACTTATTCGCCGTCTGCTTGAAAAGTATAAAATGACAGACTACAATCCTGCTCTGTCACCTATGAAGCCGAAGCTCTCGCTGACGCCGGCGGACCCGCAGGTCGCTGTAACAAATGTTCCTTATGCTAACCTTGTCATGGAAGTCATGTGCTGTACACGGCCAGATATCACGCCAGCTGTTTGCTATCTGGCGCAATTCATGTATTGTTATGGTCCAACACACTGGCAACATCTTTTGTGTGTGCTTCGGTACTTGAAGTGTACTGTTGAGGACTGTTTGACTCTGCAGTGCAGTTCACCGGCATCGCACATAGCTGCACTTGTCATCTCACCCTACTCGGACGCTGATCATGCAGCAGACAAGGTGACTCGTCGGTCTGTCACTGGCTAATTGGTGAGGCTCAACAGCAGCACAGTTATGTACTCATCCAAGTTGCAGAAGACCGTAGCTATGAGCACAGTGGACGGGGAGCTGGTTGCCCTTTCGGAGACAGCTCGGGACATCGAGCACGTGGTCAATTTGCTTTCAGAGTTTGCTGCAGTGCAGCTTCCGGTGGTGCTGCGCGGAGATAATCATGCATCTATCATTCAGGCAGAGAGTGCTCTCAACAAGACTGCTTCCCGGCACATTGCAGTGTGGGAAGTGCGGGACCGTTATGTGGTGAAGCTGGCCGAGCTGGGTCGTATCCGGATAGTGAAAGTGCCGTCATCAGAGAATCTAGCTGACTTCTTTACAAAATCTATGCCGACAGACAGGTTTCTGGTGATTCGTCAGACTGTGCTCCGTTTCTTCCGAAGCACGGAGGAGTAGGAAAACCTGATATCTAGTCATCAAGTCATTCTGCACTATCAATTATCATCTGTCATTCTGTGATACAAACTTACACTGATACAGTAGACACAAATGTATTCCACTGGCACGGTAGAGTCTGCCGGCAGTGGTCATGAATTATGTGACTGTACAGTCGACTGGACTGTGTCACGATGTCGACTGTAGTGACTAGAGTTTGTACTTCCTAACGACCACTAGGTAACTGGCGGGAACACGGAGCTATAAAGGCAGCAGCACTGAAATCTGCTGCCATTCCTCTATTCAGGAAACGATATTAGTGTGATAAGTATCTGTTATGCAATTCTGTCTATAAGATAGGTATTATTAGATTAACTTATTCCTAAGGGGTGAGGCCTCCGTCCAAAAAATGCTTTGCGGGATAAGCTTCGTGCACTACCTCTGTCGGTGGCGTCAGGCCAACGTCTTTGGCTGGCGGCCTGGATGTGTTCTCTGCGCCTCCGTCATTGCCATCCTCTGCTGAGGCCGCTACGTTGAGCGAGCCTAACGCGGCATCAACCATCACCAGCGCAGTATCAACGTCTCCGTTCTTCAGAAATTGCGCTGACGTGCCAACGAGGACCTCAGACAGCGCCTCCCTCACGGCAGCAGTTGCGGGAGGCAGGACGGTGATGTTAGTTTCCGACGTGGCCTCCGCCCTCAAGCTGTCCTGCACCGTCACCTGCACGCATTCCCAAAGTCGGATTTAGCTGCAGCGATCGAAGCACCATGGAAACCCGAAGTGCCCCCGATGGCAGCCCTGGCAGCGCAGTGTGATGCCCTTAGCGATATATAAAGGCACAGCGGTCAGCCCTTCAATGTGCCCAACACGTGAACTCACACGGGTCACTGATGGAAAGGGTTATCCATCCAAAGTGAAAGTCTCCAGAAATGAGGCCGGAGGGAGGTGGCTGGGGAGGGGAGAGGGGGGACCCGTCACCTTCACCACCACCTGGTGTGAGTGTGCCAGTAGCCCCTCCACCGCCATCGGCTTGTCGAAGGGCCCCGGCATGGGGCGGAGGTCGCGGAGGACAACCATGACGGCCGCTGCAGCCTCATTCACAACTGCATGGCACTCAAAAGTGTACAACAGCGGGAGGTCCACGTCCACCCAGCCAGGGGAAACGATGGTGAACATGTCCGTGTACGCCAGGCCCACGCCTGGGGTCACCTGAGCATCCAGCCAGGACCCAGGCATCAGCCGCCACCACCATCAGGCTTCCTTGCCCAACATCAAACAGAGGTCCCCGCCCCAACCAGTTTCCCCTCCATTCTCCACTTGTCCTGTGCGTCGAATCTTTTGCCTCCAAGGCACTTCGGTTTGGGCTTCAAAGCACGGTGCCTCTTATGCTAGTGCTTATTGTTCTTGCATGAGAAATGTGGAGTATCTAGTTGTCTCAGTCACCAGGCATATCTTCAGTTCATTCCTGAAACTTCTCCAGAGTAATTCTCACACACTGCAGGCCCGAATTCTGTTCAGTTGGAACCGATGAGATTTTAGTGGATTCAAAATATTGTTGCAATCGGCCTGCGCTGTGCGGCCTGTCTGAGACCGGCAACGGCTCGAACCCTCCGAGAGGACCGCCATCCAGTCACAGACTACACATAGGAGTTTGAACAGACATGAAATTAGCTCTGTTCTTTTGCACTTTCGAGCAAAGATCTTTATCAAATATTTTCCTGGTTATCCTGTATGGGCACGCCGCAAAATTTTCTTGACATATTTTACCTCATGCAGATTAAATCAGGTATTCAGGAAGCACACGTGATGGCCGGAGGATCAGACAACCAGCAGGCAAAAGCTGATGATGAATCAGCAGGTTCAGTCCCAAACAAATCCGTCGGTCCAGCAGCACCTGAGCTGAACTTGGTGAGGACGTTGTTACACCGAGGTACAGGCGAGGAGAAATAATGTTTTTCTGACTCTGAGGGGTCTAAACAGCCTACATCACATTCATGACCTAATCAAACTGGAATTTTCGATGACGACGATGACTCGAAATTTTCGTGAGACACTGTGTATAAAACTATTTTCGATCTGACGGTTCAATTACACGTACACAGTCATCGGACGCAAATGCATCGGTGTTGGGAAGTTCGAAACTGTTTCTTAATCACTTTCGGCTTAAGTTTCAGCTCAAAATACACCGCTGCGGCGGACCTGGGTCAGCAGCAGCGGTGTATTTTTTATCACATATCATTGCACTGCATACCATGCAGCATATCACAATTGCATATATGCATACATACTACACTTGCAAACGCATGTCTACCTTCGCGAGATCATCTTCGGCTCATTTGCGCGAAGATGATCACGGGAGGGGTGGCCATCCGCAAAACCCACCGCACGAACACACGTGATCATAAACGTGTGTTCACGCGCCCTGTATCACGCATAGTATGCAAGGGTGTTTCTAGGCTCCCAGGTTTGTTCATGTCGCTTGAGCGGATGAACAGTACTTGGGAGCTACGCGACTTCCCTTGATGGCCGCGTCAAGGAATGGTACATATACATTCCTTGACGCGACCATAGTACCGTGCTTGCTTAACGTCCGTTAAGCAAGCATAGTACAAGGCATACGATACGTTTCATATAGGTTTCATATACATAAAACGTTTGGCTGCAGATTTCAGCGCTCTCCGCAAACCCAAACCCAAAGGCATTCCGTACCCAAACCCATGCATCAAAAAGAGAGCGCATGCGCACAGCACTTGCCCACAGGGCATACATATACCATATATATATCACATATAAAGAGTACCTACGGTAAGCTTTTTAAGCATCAGGTTGATTTTACCTTGTTTCTGGCCCCGCGGCATCATCCGCTTAAGCGCCCATCCCCGCAGTCCTACGTGTCAGGTGCGAATGGGGAAAAAAGCTGACCGTACGTCGACTCGGAAGGTCCTAATTGGTCGGTACCATATCCTGCTTCATCCTTCGGATGCGCTGTCATGGTCGCAAAAGCGCAAACACGACGTTTTCCGGGTAATTCGCCTTTACCATGTAAACCACACTGTTAAAAGCGAACAGCTCAATTTACTGTGACTTGACGGTCAAATGACACTCCGTACATTTATACGAAATTTCCTTCTAAAATATGGAATGAATGTGCTGTACAGCCGAGCAGTAAGTTAAGCTATCAAAGAAAAAGAAAGATTGAAGTTTCAACGCGCATTCAGCTTGAAAAGCAGGGCTGTGAAGAGAACACAGCAGGACAAACAAATGTACGCTTGAAATTAAAGTGCAGGGTTCTGAGAAATAGAAAGATGTTCACTTTGCAATGTTCATTCTGACGCCTACACTTTCAATTTGACAAGCAACAAGAAGATTCGAGCTTCCTGTGCTTTGCCGTGCTTCTTTGCTTGTCAAATTGAAAGTGTAGGCGTCAGAATGAACATTGTGAAGTGAACATCTTTCTATTTCTCAGAACCCTGCACTTTAATTTCAAGGGTACATTTGTTTGTCCTGCTGTGTTCTCTTCACAGCCCTGCTTTTCAAGCTGAATTCGTGTTGACACTTATATCTTTCAATTTTCTTTGATAGTTTAACTTACTGTTCGCCTGTTTAGACCCCTCAGAGTCAGAAAAACATTATTTCTCCTCGCCTGTACCTCGGTCTTAAACTATCACATATACTTAAGAACAAAAGAAGGTTCACCTCAAGTATGGGAATTTAGTCAACGGGTGGTTGGGGTCCGGAGGCGTTGAAGGCGAAGCTGGCTTCAATGGAGGAGAAGAATTGCAACAACTCTGACGGCTTTGCTTCAAAACTGATTTTCAATCAGTGGCTCCAGTAGTTCGACAGCTGTCAGCAATGTGCAGTGATGAACACAAACGCGAAGCAGCAGGCAGCAAAAGGAGCAGCTGGTGGTGGTGGCCGTTTCCAGGGATGGGAGCGGTGTGATCATGAAGGAGCCGGCAGCTCACCTCAAGGACCCAATCAAATCAACCTGGACACGAACGTAGAAAGGGCGCAGACGGGACTAGGCATGTGGCTGACACCGGGCATTAATGTGCCTGGCACCATCCTGCCCGGTTCCAGCCTTCGCTTCGGAGGCCGGGTGGAAGGAGCCGACTGACTCTACAGGAAAGATTACAGCCATAGAAGAGAGCTTGGCGCGCGGAGGGCGTCAGTGCGGAGGTACTGCAGTGCGTCTCGCGTGGACCGAAGATCAACTGGCTTCGAGGACATCCTGCATCGTTCGACCCCAGCGTGTCGCTGCAGGATCTATCCCCGACTTAGCAGACCTGGATGGAGGAGGAAACGAAGCGGCGCATGGTGAATTGAACGTGGGTGAAGCCAAACTCGAGTATGTTTCCCGTATTTTTATGGTCCTGAAAATAGGCTCAAATCCATTGCGAATTATGCATGACTTCAGGTGGCTCAACACCTTCCATCGGGAGTCAAGATGCAAGATGTAGACGCTCAAGAAACTGCAGCTCAAGAAACGACACCTGGCGAGGCAGAACGGTGTTTTCCCTTCGATCTCATGGAAAGTTACTACTGTGTGGGAATCATCTTGGACTTCCAGAAGTTCATGCAGTTCGACGTCCGAGGCAAGCTCTACCAGTGCAGCGCGCTTCCTTTCAAGTGGAATGACTCACCAAGGATCTTCGTCAACTTCATGAAGGTCCTGGCGGAGGTGTTACCTTCACCGATAGCGATCAGGGACCGTCAGGATCTGTGGAGGTTGCATATGACGATGAAAGCATGAAATCGCGATGATGGGAATTACTATGGTGCGCTGCGGGGGCAGCATAAACGGGATCGGTGACCTCATGAAGCAAGAGTCTTCCCGTACGTGAACCATTCCTTACAGGTGGCGGGGAACGAGGAGGAGGCGTACGAGCTACGGCAACGTGTGGATCATGTGCTAAATTGCTTAGGCCTTCGGCAGAATGTGAAGAAGGGGCAGTGGTTTCAGTCCAAGTTGTGGAGCACTTGGGACTAGCAGTGAACTTGAAAGAGGGCGTCTTCCGCGTCATGCAGACACGGCTCGACAAGATTATCTCCAAGGCCACCAACCTTCTTTGCAAAGCTTCTCCAGAGCAACGAGCGACTGGGGACCAGCACGAAGCTGGCTGCTTTCAACGGGCTGTGTCAGTCGGTGTACCTGGGAGTGCCCGCAGCCACGCTGTACCTACGGGAACTTTACTTTGTGCTGGCCAAGAAGAGGAGATCGGGGGCGAAGGTGAAGCTCACGAGACGGTCGTTTGGCAATCTCGAGCAGTGGAAGCACCTTCTGGAGCAATGCAGGTGGATCGGATGGAAGATTTGGAGGTGTCCAACACGGGCGAAGATGCACACGGAGCCTTCTCTCTTCGCGTAGGGGTAGTACTCAACCTCAAGCTGGAGGCGAGAGGTTTCTGGCGTGACGAGCGCCACTTGCAATTCATGCACTTGGAGATCGAAGCGGTCTTCAAGACACCGCAGGTCTTCCTTCATGAGCTGCGTGGAAGGTGGTGCGGCTCTACTGCGACAACCAGGCAGCGGTGGCGATGTTGGTGCCACTTCACCAGCCGCAACCCCGAACTCATGAGGAGAATGCAACGCCTCTGGTCACTGCTGGACCTCAATGATATCGAGTCGCTGGCGAGCTACATCCACAGCAAGGCGAACGAAGTGGCAGACCATCTCTCTAGGGACACCAATTTGGACGACTGGAAGCTGAATCGGCGTTGGTTTGAGCGGCGCAGACCGAGTGGGGCGAGCACACAGTCGACCGCTTTGAGTCGGAGGTCTCAGCACAACTGACACGGTTCTGTGGGATCTTCATGCAGGGTGGACTCGCTGGTGTACGACTGGGGCGGCGAGAACAACTGGATCAACCCGCCCAGGGGACTCCTGAACGAAGTGGGACACAGCTGTGGGAGGAAAACGCTGGGGGCACGGTGGTGTCTCCTTACTGGCTGGGCCAGTCGTGGGTCCGGGAGCTGGAGATGATCGCCAAGGAGGTGGTCATCATGCGCCGAGCAGGCTAGGCAGATTTGAGCTAGTCGGGCCGTCCAGCAACGATTTGCATCCTGGTGCGCCCAAGTGTGTACGTGCAGCAAGGCTTTGCATCCTGGTGCGCCCAAGTGTGTACGTGCAAGGGGATCAGTGTAGGGGCGGCATCGCAGCAGGCACCGCCGAAGGGTGCAGGGCTGGAGGTGAACTGGCTGCTGGACGATGACTTTGGTCTGGGGGCATCGTGATCGAGGTTTTGGACGCGGGGTAGCTCCACTTCCGGTAGGATGACGGCGCTGAGGAGTGGCTGCAGCTCTTGGAGAAGCTGACACGCCCGGAGCGGCACTAGGAGGCTGAGGAGCACGACGATGTGGCACCCGTGAGCGAGTGGACATTACCTCTGCGGAAGACCCGGCGATGTGAATGGAGCTCCCGGTATTGGAGGAGTCGGTGGGTCTTTAACTGGCAGCACTGCTTCAGAAAGGCATCCGAGCGACCTTGTCGCCGCCGTACTCCTCAGCGATCAACAACTACCATGAGGACATGGGCTTGCCCTGCCCTGCAAAGGAGTGACCCGTACGGTGTGAAGGGAATGGTGAGGCTGCAGATGGCAGCATCAGAGACAATGGGGGCCATGGTCACGGAGCGCATGTGGCTGCTGGCGAAGCACGTACGCACGTTGCACGAGGCATAGCTCACACTCGAGCCAGAGGACGGGGATCAGCTGCTTTGGCTGCAGGCTTGCACCTACGTGGCGCTCACTATTGTGTCCTTTGGCAGGCCGGACACGGGCATGTTGCTGCTGCAGGAGAATGCGTTCATGGAGGGTGTAAAGATGGTGCTGACCCAGGAGAAGTGCAAGAACCACCAGCGAAAGAAGCCGCAGCTGTCGTTCCACTGGTGGGGAGTGGAGCGGCCGTGGGAGCTCCTAAAGCTCTGGATGTGGTGCGGGATGAGGCCTGACACCGTGCAGAGCCGGGGTGGACCCATCAATCGGTGTGCCGGGCAGCTTCTGGCGGCTGCCGAGGGAACGAGTCTCACGGACACGGACACGGACACGGACACGGACCTGGCCAATGAGTGGCTCCAGCAAGCGGGCAATGTCGGCAGTGTGCATCCCAAGGGGGAGGGCATTTTTCCGCTCACACCACCCGGAAGGGGGCTGCGATCTGTGCCCGTGCTGTGGGTGTGGTGATGCAGAAGTTGCGCTTCCTGAATGGATCGTCACAGCTGTTTGCTGCTGTGCGGGCTAGCATCGACCCGACAGCTGTGCCGGGCCAGGCAGGAGCGTCGAGGGCGTCAAGAGCACGAACGTCGTCCACTTCTGCAATCTTGGGAGCATGCCGGTGGTGAAGCACATTGTGCTACTGAAATTACTGAAGTGCTGTTGTTCCACTTGCAGGTAACTAATCCGTGGCGTTTATTTACTTGTGATTTTCTGTTGGTCTTTATTTTTTCCCGCTTCACCGCTGGCAATTCTCGGCTTCCCTTGACGTGACGGCTGGCGTCAACGAGATGAACTACGGCGGGGTGACGAAGGATCGGAACCCGAAGATGAAGTAAGTATGCTGCGTTTTGTCTGGAAATTTCTCGAGTTTTACTGGGGATGCTGTGCAGCTGGCAGTATTCGAGGAGGTTCACTGGGAATGGCAGGAGCACGATCATCGACGCAGCACAACTGAGGCGACAAGCACATGGAGGAACGTAATTGTTAGTATGACCTGTTGGTAGCACGTAAAAAATACTTTACACGAGTATGAATGGAAGCGAGCTAGGATTGCGGAGATCTCTACTTTGTGATCACCTTGAACTTGTTCAAATTAGCATACAGAAACTTACACCAGCAGGTACTTTGAGTGGCTTGCTCCACTGAGTGTGCGCACAGAGGAATGTTGGCACACTCGGGAGTGTTGAGGCAGGCGGAATCTCTGCTGAAATGGCAGTAGATCGAGTGCACCAAAGACATGTTAAAATTGGAGCCTTTCAAAATATTGTTTCGGTCGACCTGAGCCGTGCGCGCTATCTGATCGACCAGTGACGGTTCGAATCCTCCGAGAGGGCCGACATCCAGTAACAGACTACAAGCAGGAATTCCAACAGATACAAACTAAACCCCGATCTTTCGTACTTCCACACCCTCCCAGCCCAGAATCTCACAATGCAGAAAGCTCGGTGGAGCACTTAAATCGCATTACAGCATAGGAGTAAACAGGAGCACCCGTAAGGTAAAAGAACCAAGAAGACACGAGCATCCTGTGGCGGTGCAGGGAGACGGCAGGGTTACCTGCACCCATCCTCCCGTCGGAGGCTCATTCACCTGCACCGTCAGCTGGACTGAGCCCTCGCCATATATATCGCGAACCGCCAGCTGGAAAGTGTAAGTTCCACCGGGCACCAGCGCGTGCTCCCGCAGCACGAGGTTCTGCTGCTGAGTGCCTGCGCATGCAAGTGTGCCGTCTGGGCCAGGGAGAAGCGCCAGTGCGTACGTGCTCCGCTCCGCCACAGCCGACCACTCATACATCAGGGCGCCGTCCGCGGCCGTCATGACCTCACTGCGCAGACGCAGCTTCTCCCCAGGCGCAATCGGCCCTGGTACTGGGGTGATCAGTGGCACTGGCGGTCGCCCCATCTGGACCCGCACCGACGTGGAGAGAAACGAGCTGCGACTGCCCTTGCTGGCCACCACTACGAAGGTGTACTCCAAGGGCGGAAATCCACCGCTGAGGAACAAGGACACCACTGGGCCGTGTAGACGCGCCGGTAACCTGGTGCCATTTACGTAGTGGCACTCGCTGCCACGAAGCTTCTCAAGGCAGTTCCACGAGAACTGGATGTCGCCGGTCTCCCCATCCGGATCCACGCTCCCCCCAGCATCCAGCACAATTGGAGAGCCTTCGCCGGTGACCACCTACCAAACCGCCCGTGCCCGTGATAAGCTCCATGGGTTCGTCGTGGCATCCTTTGTGCGATGGGTCTTGAAGGTCGGGCCGCATGCGCCTGAGTGATGCATATCTGCATCGGGGGCGCATGGCAAGTTCTTCGGGAAGAAGGTGGAAGGGGAAAGCAGAAAGTGACACGAATGATTCTGTTGAAAATTGGTGGCAGCCTCAGGCAACAAATACAGACAATATATAATATAACAGATAAGATGGTTGCTCACAGGAGGGAGGGCGAGACGGGTTGGGGGGAGGGGCACCTCGCCGCCGCGAAGCACCAACTCCAGAGGTTGGGATTTGACATAGAACGTCACGGTAGCCGCTGCCGCAATTTGCGGGTTGCTGATGAGTGCCGCGCGGAGCTGGAAGGTGTAGGTTTTGTCCACCTGGAGGTCCGCCTTGGGAATGTTCAATGTGAGCGTGTCTGCCTTATTGGTCGCATCATCCAACATGAAAGTCGCACCGCTGGATGAAGCCCCAGTCCACCAGAATTGCATTCCCTGGGAGCATCCCCGTCACCGAGCGCCAACGGTACATCATCAAGCCCCCTACAGCATGACTGCTCCGGACGAAGAACACACATTTTTGATCAGAAATGTTTAAATTGGAGCGCAACGGAATTTTAGTAGTTTCAGAAAATAGGAATCCGCGACTCCTGCTGCAGCAGACCTGATGATGACAGTGACACATGTAGCATGTAGCTCCGTGACTCAGAACAGCGAGGTTACAAAAGCCACGAACCGGCACGACTGTTCAGCTCTGTTCCTTTTGCTCTTGCAAACAGGAACTTCACGGGTATTCTTACCCTGTGAGGCACACTGCAAATCTGATTTTGTAACTTTCAATTACCTGTTTCACTTGTAGACAGCAGAGTAGGTTGTGACTAAACCACTGAGCTGTACGACAGCGATCGACAGCAACGAGAGCCGTCAGAAAGAGAAAAACCTCCAGACTTCAGTAGTTTTAGTTTTTCTTTTAGTTCTCATCAATGAAGGGTGACGGATTAGACAGTAGTAATTTCCCACCCCTCCCTGGGAAGCCAGTCCCTCCCGGACCAGATCTTCCTTCTCCCTCTCCTCCTCCATCACAGGAGGACTTGCTCAAGGCGATCCTTGGCCTTCAGCAGCAGCAGGCAGAGAACTAACGGCTGTTTCAGGAGCAGCTCTTGCGCCAGTCTGTCATCAACGAGCACCTGGAGGCTCAAATCGCGGCTGCTGCTGCTAAACCGGGGACATCGGACCCTACCAGCTCATCGGGATCTGCTGAACAGATTCTGGAACGCCGTAGAAGGCTTGCCTACGTCCCGGAGGCGGAATTAAATCCTTCTCCACGTAGACCAAAAACTTTAATCACACGGATGCCGCAGTTGTACGACCCGCACGGAAACAAAATGTACGACGCGTTAGCAAAAAAATCAAACTTCTCGATGAAGTACGAGTGTCTCGTCCTTGGACCAACACTCTCGTACCTGCATGATGCTGTCGTTGCCGGAAACAGTGCTCTTGACAGCGCTGAGGACGGCAACGAAACCCTTGATTCTTTGCAGGGACGTCTCCGTGAGTTGACTAACTCGATCCAAGGAGTGTACTTGTTATTGTGCAACCGTTGGACGATGTTGGAGCTCCGTGCACAACTGGAGATGGACCCCTCTACTTCACACCGTGGAGGCGCAGAGGCGCTGCGTGCGAAGCTGCAGTTCGTGGAGGATCGCGTGTATCAGGCCTCAGACGGCGTGAGAGCTGACGCAGTATTGCAGCAATGGTTAAACGACTTCGACAAGTCAAAGGGAAAAGCTTTGCTGAACACGACAGCGAAGCAGACAGCGGGCGCGGAAACGGGATCAGCTCCACGTTGGAAGCCACGCGACGACAAGAAGTACGACAAGAAGCACGACAAGGACAAGCAAGATGACAGAAAGCCTTCTGGAGCAAAAGGCAAAGGTGGCCGGGGCGGCAAGCCCGCGGCCGATGATTGATGTCCTTGGGAAAACTCCGGCCAACGCAACTGCCCTCTCCGGGAGTTGGTCGGAGCAACCTCACAGTTCAGCAACGGGTGAGGCAGCGGAGGGGAGCTTGGCGCGCGGCGGGCGCCTGTTCAGAGGTGATGCAGTGGATCACTCAAGGCTGCAAACCGAGGTGGAAGGCGGGTCCTCCACCGGCGTTCGATCACGGGGTGTCCTTGCGGGATGCTTCGCTTCAGCAGCAGCAGTGGTTGAACGAGGAGAAGCACAGACTGCTGGAGAACGGTGCGTGGTCGAGAGCGACGAAAAGATCTCACGTTTCTCGTGCGTTCCTGGTGCCGAAGCCGGGTACGAACAAGTGGAGACTGGTGGTGGACTTTCGTTGGCTGAACCAGTGGTGCCTGAAGAGCAAGATGAGGATGGAGACGCTCAAGAAGCTGCGCAGGCTTGCGAAGCCGAACAATTGGTGCTTCAGCTTCGACTTGCAGGACGGTTTTCACGCACTGGGGATTCATCGGGACTTTCAGAAATTCATGCAGTTCGACATCCAAGGGGAGCTTTTCCAGTGCTCAGCGGTGCTGTTCGGATGGAGCGATGCTCCTCGGGTGTTCTGCAAGTTTGTGCGCACGATGGTGGAGGCGTTGCGCTCTCCGCAAGCGGCAGAGGATCGCAGAGCTGTACGACAACTGCGGGACGGTTCAGCAGTACGACAGTGATGATCGGTACAACGCAGAGCTAGATGCGCTGGCAGGAACGCAAACAGTCACAGCAGGATGCGGGTGCTGCCGTACATGGACGACTTCTTGGTGCTAGTGGACTCCTACGAGGACGGTTTGATGCAACGAGAGCGAGTACGACGTGTGCTAAATCGCCTGGGTTTGCAGCGAAACGAGAAGAAGGGCCAGTGGGATCCGGTGCAGGTCATCGAGCACCTTGGCCTGGAGGTGGATTTGAAGCACGGTCAGTTCCGTGTGACAGATCAGCGTGTACGAAAACTTCACGTCAGAGCGAAGGAGATTTTGTGCGACGCAGCGAGAAATCGCAGGTGGATTCCGGCGAGGAGACTGGCAGCTTTCACAGGGGCTGTGTCAGTCGGTGTACCTGGCCGTGCCTGCAGCGAGGCTCTACCTGAGGGAGCTTTACTTCGTGCTGGCGGAGAAGCGCAGCTGGGGTGCGAAGGTGAAGATCTCGCGTGCGGCAAAGGTGGACCTGGAGTGGTGGTCGAGACTGCCTGCGATGAGCAAGTGGAATGGCCGCAAGATCTGGAGGTCCCCGACAAGAGCGAAGCTACACACAGACGCATCGATGATGGCGTGGGGTGGTGTACTCAACCTCGATCACGCAGCGAGAGGTTTTTGGTCGGACGAGATGCGGGAGTGGCACATCACGCACTTGGAGCTGGAGGCCGTTTTCAAGACTGTGCAGGCCATTCTGAGGGAGCTCGAGGGCAAGGTCGTACGCCTTTACTGCAACAACCAGGCAGTGGTGGCCATGCTTTCTCACTTCACGTCGAGAAACCCGGACTTGATGAGGAGGATGCGCGGGCTGTGGTCGCTCCTCGACCTTCACGACATCGAGCTGCAAGCTCGATACATTCGCAGCGAGGCCAACGTGTGGGCCGACAACCTTTCTCGCTGCGAGGACTTGGACGATTGGAGACTCAACCGCAGCTGGTTCAAGTGGGCCAACGAGCAGTGGGGCCCCTTCACGGTGGATCGCTTCGCTTCAGAGATATCGGCACAGCTTCCTCGTTACTACGCAACTTGGAAAGACCCGCGGTGCGAGGGTGTAGACTCGCTGACGTACGACTGGCAGGGGGAGAACAATTGGGTGAACCCCCCGTGGGCGCTGCTGGACGAGGTGGCTCACAAGCTGCGGGAGGAGGGGGCTGCTGCGACAGTGGTGGCCCCGTACTGGCCAGGTCAATCCTGGTTCCGCGAGCTGGAAGCTCTAGCGACGGAGGTGGTCATCATGCCGAGACGCAGAGACTTGTTCACTCCGAGCAGCCTTGGAGGGTCCAAGCTTCTAGGGCCCTCCAATTGGGACACAGTAATGTTTTTCATCCAGGCCTCCCCGTGAGTTACTTTGCTGCGCAACTGAAAAGTTCATCAGCGTCTTCTTCGACTCCTAAGGTCACCGTGGGCACGAGACTTGAAGTTTACTGGGAGGACGATGACAAGTTCTACCCGGGTGTGGTGAAGAACTTTAATGACGACGGTGCAGCTCACGTGGTGTACGACGATGGTGACGAGGAGACCTTGAACTTATCGGAGGAGAAGTTCAACATCCTGCTCTGTGAAGGCGAGAACGAGCAGAACAAGGAGCGCGGAGGCGACTACAAAGAGAACAAGCGCGTTGGTGACACACAAAACTTCTTTGTCCGTTCACTCTGTGGACGATGGAAGAACGAGCTGGGTCAGTCGGAATACACTGACCTGGCGATTCTGATGCAGCGACGGTCGCTGCTGGACTCTTGCTACTCTGAGTAACTACAGTACTGTCCTAAGGCGGAGAGATTCCTGCATTTTTGTGTACGACAGCAACGACAGTGGTTGCCAGCGACAGAGACGACAGTGCTGTTGTACTTGGCCTTTTTACTTGAGTCCGGAAACATCAAATCGACCTCGTTACATCCCTACCTTTCAGCCATCAACAACTACCACGAGGACTTGGGCCTGACCGGACCAGCAAAGGGTCGTGCTGTGACTCGAGCTGTGAAGGGAATGGCCACGATCCAGGCGGAGGAGGCAGTGCACGAGGAGCTCATTGTGACTCAGAGAACTTGGCTGCCTGCCAGACACGTACGACAAGTGCATGCATGATGCAGCCTTTAGGTTGTCACCGAGGTCTTCAGCAGACCTTGCCTTGCTTTGAGCCCTGACCTATGTGGTCATGGCCTTTGTGACCTTTGGCAGACCAGACACAGGGACATTTTGTCCCGTCTGCACGTACAGAGCGATGACGAAGCACTTTCTGTAGTGCTCCTTCGGGGGAAAGGCCGCCAACATCACCTGGTGAAGGGGCGCCTGTGCATTCCCTCGAGTGGGGTGCCACTGTTGAGAGACTTGGTCTCACGTTGGGAAGCACATCGAGAAGCAGAACTTCGAGGACACAGCCGGATGGTTACTGGCTGCTACCGGAACACCCGAAGATCGATCTACAAGGCTTCAGTTGCTAATGAATGGATTGCCTTAGCTCTTAGTGAGCTTGACTGCAGACCTCCGGAAGTTGGTCATTTTTCTGCACACAGTAACCGGAAGGGTGCAGCGACGTGTGCTCGAGCTGTGGGTGTGATGATGGAGAACGTGTGCTTCTTCGGAGGCTGGTCTCAGCAATCTTCGGCAGTGCAGCATTACATCGACCCGACGGCTGTGAGGGATGTGGACATGGACTACTACTTTGCTTGGTTAACGTGTTCACAGTGACAGATTTTCAGCAGATCTTGTGTGCCTCGCTTAGATGATCTTTGGCTACATGGCAAATGAGGATCCGAGCAAAAGAGAAATG